>JAOUQT010339371.1:0-12951 GCA_025769995.1 Xyliphius kryptos | reverse complement strand
CAGCAAGTGAAATGGATTCACAATCAGTGTTGCACACTAACTGGACAGCTTGATTTCACACAAGTGTGCTGGACTTGGAGTTACATTGTGATGTTGAAGTTTTTAAAAATGGGATGTAATGCTGGTTGGTTTGAACCCCAGCCAATTGGACAGGACACAAAATAAAAGTTTAAACTTTATATTTCCAATTAGAATGAATGTAATGGGTAAGTTCATCGCACAACTGCGCTCAAAGTGCAGACGATACTTCAGAATGTTTGTGATTTCGCTCAAAGAGGACCACTCCTCACAAGGTTGCTTAATAATTGGGGGCGGCCCGAGGGTTTGTGCAGCTCCTTCGTCAGTGTTCTGTTGAACAACTGTAAAATGAAAACGTGATCTCCATCGGTTCTGCTGTTTTGTCCAGATGTTCTGTGCGTAATAAACTAAAAGGATGTCGCTGCACTGATGGATGAAGTTAGATGTCGGCAGATGGATGTCCATGTTGTTAAAACTTGGCAGGATATTTAAAATCTAATGACATGAGATTCTTTAGATGGTTTATACCTTTACACAGGTGTTCAGTTCAGTGAACTCTGTCTTTTCTCATATTCCCATCTGGATGGTTGGGTCAGAGCTCAGCGTTAATCCATGATGGTTGTCTCTGGAGCAGTATGGGGTGAGAGGTCTTGCTTAAGGGCCTTGGTCAACCTTAGGACTATATCTTCAGCCTTCAGGTTGAAGTTAAGACACGCCCCCTTCTGGCTCCATAGTCTAATTTCTCCACTTACCATATAGATGGATTTTTGTTTGGTTCTCTGGTTCTCTTTTTTGTCAGGAGCATCACAGAGCGGGTAAAATTTGGGTGCTGTATTGTTTGTCAGTTCTGCAGTGATACTGTTGTTCTGCAGGGTTTTTAGTGCTGCTGTAGTCTCACATTTAAACACCTCAGTGACACTGCTGGGATAGGAATAATGCACAGCCAAATAATGTGTTGGTACTATTGGGGTTCTGATCATTAGAACAAAGTACATAGTATGTAATTGTAGATGTTCAAAGTCCACCTTTACTGTGAAGCAGAATGGAGCTGTGTCCAAACTTTTGCACCTTTAGCAGCAGCCCAGTTAAAAGTTTGTAGAGCCACTTGAACATCAAAGGTATTGAAAGTGTCTTACAAACCGGGCTTATTAAAACTCTGTAATCGGTTGTAGTTTACTTAACTCAACGTGGAAATCTTAGCGCGTTAAACGTCGGCGTCGCATTTTCACTTCGCTAATCTGCAGTGTTTTTTTGTGCCATTCAGAACAGCCATGTTGTGAGAGCTTGTGCCTTGTGGTTATTTGACTTCTTAAGGAGAAGAAAAACGGAAAAAAAACCCCGTCTCCCAGCGTTTCTCAGATGGAACGCTGCGGTTCCGTTTCTTTAGGCCAAATGGCTGCATGGAAATTAAGGCTAAAAGATCCCAGGCAGCTCAGCGATGGTGGGAGAGAGCGCGCGAGGAAGCCAGAACTGTTCGGGCTTGTTAAAGCCGGGGATTAAGGAAGCCTTGTGTCTGCCCCGCTGAGCAGGTTAGCAAATTAACACAGAATTAAAGCGCTCTGCATTCCTGCCTCAAAGCGGTGTGCGATCTCCGGCTCCGGCGCACAGTGTTTTGTTCTCTTATAGCGTCGTGCGTGCGTTGGTTTAAGGGTGAGCACGTCCGCCCCTCAGGGCTGGGGATCCAGGTTCGAATCCCAATTTGGGGGGAGTTTCCATGTTCTCCCCGTGTTTCTCTCCACTTTCTTCCAACAGTCCAAAAACATGATTTCAAGGTGAATTGATGCATTAAATTGCCCCCATATAGTGTGTGTAGGGCCGCCCTGTCCTGGGTGCATCTTCGCAGCTTTCCAGCTCCTGAAATGGTCATCGGCCCAGCCTTTTTTGATTGGTCGTGGGGAACCCGGTCACACCACCCTAATGTAGGATTACGGTGAAGATGCATGAAATTTACAGATCACATTTAATACAATCAGAGCTGTGGCTTAATGTACGTCAGACTGTACATTAATCCACCCAAAAGACTCATTAAAAACTTTTGAAGATGTTTTTATTTAACAAGCCTCGAAATCTGACAGGTTCACTAATTACTGGCTTTCTTCCAAGATGATGATTGTGTTTCTGTTTTATTTGAAGATATTTACAGGAAGAGAACACGTTGATGGAGCAGAACCACAAATGGTTTCCACCACAGCTGCTCCAGTGTGCCGAGGTTTGTTCTGAAAACAGAGGCCGGATCGTCAGACGCACAGACGGTGTGCGGTTAAGAGAGAGCAGATCCAGAGATTGTTCTGTAAACCAGAGCTAACCAAACTGATCTGTGATCCGCTGCTTCTGTCTCTGGATTTTAAAGGTCGTATCGGTTCCACGTGCATCAGAACGGGACTCGCGCCAACCTTTCAGCGTCTCAGTTTTTAATGTTGTCGGCGAACTGGAGGAAACCGGCTTTAATAGCCACCACTTCAGGAAACGGAGTGACTTCCTGTTCCAGTGTTAACAACTTCCGTTCTCCTGTTGGCCAAAGTCTCGGGCCAGTTCCTTTTTTTTCTCTCGCTCAGCAGTTTTCAAAGTTGTTTAATTGCAATTGCAAAAGCGATCGCTGCGTTCTTTAGTTTCATTAAATTAAATAGCAAACAGGGGCTCATGCATCACCCAAATGATGATGGTGGAGAATGTATGATCTATATGATCAGTGGAGCTCATATCATGGACAGTGAGAGTAAAAAATACGTACGTTTTGTATAATAAAGTGACATTGTGTTTGTGCTTTCATTTAATTTCTGTTTTCAGGTTTGTAGATGCAAAAAAACCCCCAGAATGTCCCGCAGTTGAAACGTGGTGCGAGGCCTGTTTAATGTTTTATTGTGGACATTACATCCTTTACATCATATACGGTTGTTCAGTAATCCTAAGGACACATGAATACAAAGTAGAAGCCACAGCTCGCTACAGAAATCCTGAACTCTGTAGCCAGAAGCCAAACAGAGCAAAGTTATTCAGTGAATGGTTAAAGTTTCCCTTCTCTTAAAGGTCATGTTGGTTAAAGGACACAGAGGAAGTATGCAGAGAGACTGAGAGAGTGAGACCGTGTTCATAACCAGCTTTAGCCTCTGAACTCATGCTCTTTAATTCCATTAAAATGTTATTTTATTTAAACTACTTTAACATGGAATTATTTCTAATTTCTAAGTATTTAAAAGAGCAGCTAATAGGTTGGTGCAGTCGCCCCTCTGGGGAGTTGTGGGTATCATGCAGGGATAGGGAGAGGGTTTTGGTGCAGCTGTGTCCCAGCTGGATTTGTTGTCCGTGTGTCGTAAAATAAGAAGCATTAACGGTCGTGTGTTAGCCTTACCCTCTGACTGGTGAGCGGGAACGTAGACTCACTGATTATTGTTTAAATTCGTTATAGTTATAAATTAAATCTCTCGTTTTGCTTGTCAATGAAATCTTGCTCACATTCATGTCTCTGTTCTGTTTTTTTCTTCTTTGTGGTCACTGTATATGTCAGTGCAGTTTCCACTTCATTTCTGAACAGGGTTCTGTGGAATTTAGTCTTACTTTCGAGTTCTAGTTCATGGAACTGTATCTGTGGAGCGGTTCTGGTTCTGTAATGTACCGATGGAACTGTGTCTGTGGCGCGGTTTTGTACTGATGGAACTGTATTTGTGGAGCGGTTCTGTACAGATGAAACTGTGTCTGTGGAGGGGTTCTGTACTGATGGTTCTGGTTCTGTAATGAGGTTCTGTACAGATGAAACTGTCTGTGGAGCGGTTCAGTACTGATGGTTCTGGTTTTGTAATGAGATTCTGTACAGATGGAACTGTATCTGTCGATGGGTTCAGTACTGATGGTTTTGGTTCTGTAATAAGGTTGTGTACAAATGGAACTGTGTCTGTGGAGCGGTTCTGTACAGATGGAACTGTATCTGAGGAGCGGTTCTGTACTGATGGTTCTGGTTCTGTGAAAAGGTTCTGTACAGATGTATCTCAGGAGCAGTTTATTACAGATGGCTCTGGTTCTGTGAAAAGGTTCTGTACAGATGTATCTGAGGAGTGGTTCTGTACAGATGGTTCTGGTTCTGTGGAGCAGCTCTGTACAGATGGTTCTGGTTCTGCTGAAAGGCCGATTATTTCCTTTTGTATTTTGTGAGCAGATGGTTTTAGTGATGCTGTGAAGCATACACCCAACAACTAGTGCCAATACACACAACCTTCAGTCATTCTTGCCTGCTCACTCCCACACTTCTCACACACACTCTCACTCACTTCTCTCTCTCTCTCTCACACACACACACACACACATGCATGAGGTAAAGGCATTTTCTGGATGCTTGGCCTGTGATTTATACCTGTACCCATGGATGTGCGCTTTAGGCATTTCACATCTGAACCCGAGTCTTAGAAATTCACACACACAGAAAGAGAGAGAACGAAAGAGCAAAAGAGAGAGAGAGAGAGCATTACATACTGTGGGTAAATGAGAAAAACAGATGTAGGTACAAATATCTGGTTTGTATTGGGATAAATCAGAACAGATTTGGTTCAGGATTGATTTTTTTGGATTGTGTTATTTTTTAGAATAATAAATGAGCTGCATTTGATTAATAATGCTTTCATTTACACCAACAACAGTTTAAAAATGGTTTTATAAACCTCACATCTCATTCGCTTCACTTTGAAGAGTAAACACCGGGAGTGACGTCGAGCTACACATCCGAGTCCTGGGTCACATGACGTCTCGTGTGAAGGTTAACTGACGAATGGCCTTTAAGTTCAGAATAATGTGCTCGTCAGATAGTTTAAAAACTCCCTCATTCATTAATATTCATGTCTTTAAAGTCACCGAGCCTTACGGTTATCACAGAGTTTTAAATCATTCCTGATGAAAATGAAATAGTTTGCGTAACGCGTCTGGTTCTTCAGCATCTCTCGTAGAACCGCAGGGCCTCTGCACCCAAATGAAAGGCGCTCATTGTGCACAGTGGACACGTAATTGGAGCCCACTGGCTTCCAGGCAATTAGCTTGATAACAAATAGTCTACATCGCAGTGTTTCTGTTGATTCCTCCCGACAGAGTGTCTTTACACATTTACAAACCACACGTTCTGTCGAGCCTTTCAGGTGGTTGTTGCTCGTTAGAAGGAGGTCGGTCAGTTCTGGTCATGCGCGATTGTTTTTCTCCACCGAGAAGAAAAAGCCTCCGACTGTAGATGGCAATTGGGTAATTAGTGGCAGCCCGTCCCTAATCCTGTGAGCTCATGCCCTCTGGCTCACGTAGAGAGCTCGTCAGACCAGTCTGTCCCTTTTTTACTCTCTCACCAACTCGCTCACTCGCTCTCTGCTCCTGTGTTTTTCTTTTGGGTTGTTCAGCCATGCTTGCATTTTCTGCTTTCTGTCTTCAAACCCCAACCCCCTCCCCCCTCTCCCTCTGCCCTACTTTTGTTCGTACTCCGTCTCAAGTGCGCTTTCCTCTCGTTCTGTCCCTCTTTCAGACCCTTAAATTTGAAAACGTGTGCTGCTTTGTTCCTGACATGGCTTAAGCCCCTCTGGCAGGCCGGTTTCCCACCGAAACCACAGTGGGGAACGAGCCTGTGCCAAATTTGAAACGCCCAGCCTTTGATTTTTCTCCCTAAATTATTCTCTCAAGCGAGTGACACAGCGCTCAGCCTTAAATCTGGCGTAACTGCTACCTGTAATTTTGGTTTAATACTCCGAAAAAGTGACTCAGGTGTTGGTACATCATTTTGTCATGTTTAATGTATTGTGCAGCATCCGTTTTAAATCATGTGGTGCTTTTCTTCTCAAAAAAAAAAAAAAAAAATGTCACCACCCTGACAGGGTGAAGTGGAGCATCTCGGTATGAATTTGGCATTCTTGAGTCTCTAAACCCCGATTGTTGGCGGCTGGCTGGCCGAGTGCCCGGGCCTCCGCTCCATGAGAGAGCATTGTCTCCGACTCTGAATACGAGTCGATTATTTTAAACGTTTGCTGGTCAAAGTGCAGGAAGCGGGTATTAGCACTGAACATGCTTCCTGTGTCGAGACGCGGTGCGTCTTCAAATGTCTGCTGCTCTCAGAAGTCATATGACCTTCCTTCCGTTGTCTGACAGGGAAGTGTGGGCTTTAACCTGTCGGACAAAAGACACAAATTCACAGAAACACCCATGTTTTGATGTTTAAAACAATCAGAAATGTACAATCTGAGAACCATAGGACCAAACTACATTGTCTGCCTTAAAATGGTCTTTTTGTACATATACAGTGGGGCCAAGAAGAATTTAGTCAGCCCCTGATTGTGAAAGTACTCTTACTAATAAAGATAAGAAAGGTCTGTTATTTTAATCATAGGTGCACTTCAACTATAAGAGACAAAATGAGAAAAAAATCTATTGGATTTTCAAATAATTTATGGTAGAAAATTAGAATTTGGTCCCCCACGCCTAAAATTTCTGGCGCTCAGAGACCTGTCTCCTCTTCAATGGCATCTGTTTGTCCCCGTTATCTGTATAAAAGTCAGACTCCAAAGTCAACCACGGCCGAGACCGAAGCGCTGTCAAAGGACACCAGGAAGAAAACTGTAGAGCTGCAGCATGCTGGGAAGAGTGACTCTACAACAGGCCAGCAGGTCGGTGTTAATAAATCAACTGTGGGAGCAACTTTAAGAAAATGGAATACATACAAGACCATTGATTTATCTCCCTCGATTTGGGCCCCCACACAAGATCTCATCCCGTGGGGTCAACGTGATCATGATCACGGTGAGCAAAAATCCCAGAACAACGCGAGGTATTTGACCTACCTGCAGAGAGCTGAGACCAAAGTAACAAAGGCTACCATCAGTAACACACTACGCCCAGAGGGACTCCCATCCTGCAGTGCCAGGCGTGTCCCCCCTGCTTAAGCCAGGACATGTCCAGGTCCGTCTGAAGTTTGCAGAAAGCATATGGATGATCCAGAAGAGGAACGGGAGAAGATCATGGGGTCAGATAAAACCAAAATAGAACTTTTTAGTTAAATCTCAACTCGTTGTGTTTGAAGGAAGAAGAATGCTGAATTGCATCCCAAGAACAGCATACTCACTGTAAAGCATGGGGGTGGAAACCTCATGCTTTGGGGCTTGTATTGTGGTGGGCTCTTCCAGTAGGACAATGATCCCGCTCGAGCAATGAAGAATGGGCTCCGGAAAAAGCATTTCAAGCTCCTGGAGTGGCCTAGCCCGTCTCCAGACCTCAACCCCATAGAAAATTTGTGGGGGTAGTTGAAAGTGTGTTGCCCAGCGACAGCCCCAAAACATCACTGCTCCAGAGGAGATCTGCAGGAGGAACAGAGGAGAAAAAACAAGCTACAGTGTGAACTAACCTGCTGAAGATTTACAGGAAACATTTGATCTGTCATTGTCCACAAAGTATTGAGTTGAACTTTTGACCAAATACTTATTTTCCATCATACTTTACAAATAAATGCTTAAAAAAAATCCTACAATGTGATTTCCAGGAATTTTCCCCCTCATTTTATCTCTCATAGTTAAGTGTACTTATGATTACATATAATTACACATCTCTCTCATCTTCCTAAGAAGGAGAACAGAACGTGCACAATCAGTGGCTGACCCCACTGTACTTCATTTAATCACGTTTTCAACCAACAGTAGAACAAAAGTTCAAAACCCGAACGTCCGACCAACATCCACATACATATAGAACAAAAAAACCCCAATATTTAAATGATGTAAAGGGTACCATGGGATATTATTTATACACTGATAAAACAAATAACATAAATGAACTAAAACAAGAACACATATCCACATTATTAAAGTTCTCCAATAGAAGTTTCCATGTTTGGTTGAGAGACTCTTTAAATAGTCTTTTTTAAAATGTATTTAAACTTCCCTCTGTTATTTCCAGCTCGTGTGTTTGATCGCAAACATCAATCGTTGCTTAATGTCAGTAATTTCCAGACTTTAATCAGACATTGTTACATCTGGAGAAGCAGAACGTTCTAGAACTCCAACTGGACTTTAACACTCAGCTTTGGCTTTGAGAATGTTTTATTAAGTCCTTTGTCGAAGTTAAGCTGAGGGTCGTGATTAGATCTGGGGTTTTCATCTTGTGGGGTCTCTGGGGGAGGAGGGGGGAGTACCTGTGCAGAGAGGGGAGTGAGATTACCAGATTCTGGACTTTAAACACTCCTGAAAAAAAAAAATGTAATACTACGGTGACCCTGTGCTGGCAGTCTTTTCCTTAGCACTTCATTTCTCACCCACTAGAGGGAGCATATCTGATTAATCACACGTAGAACCACAAAGTCGGTGTACATCATCTTTAAAATAATTTATTTATTATATTATTGCTTTATTAGTATAATTTTATTTCGGGCGGCGCGATGGCTTATTGGTTTGCACGACCACCTCTCAATGCTGAGGATCCAGGTTCGAATCGCGATCTGGGTGGAGTTTCCCCTCACTGTCCAAAAACATGCATTCAACATGAATTGGTTGCTCTAAGTTGCCCTATTTTGTGTGTGTGTGTGTGTGTGTGTGTGCCTGTGATGGATTGGTGCTCTGTCCTGGGTGTATATGCCCAGCGCCCGAAACCTTCTCCCCTCGATAGGCATCGGAAACCCACCCACAACCCTAGTAGAGGATTAAGCAAAAGATAATGAATGAATATATATATAATTATATATATCAGCCAAACTGCAGCTCATGTGTGTAATGTATGAAGTGTTTATATATTTATGTTTTTTAAATGAGGCAGAGGGGTGCAAGCACAAAGGGGACGCAAGGAGGGAGGCACTTTTCCAACAAAGTCACTCCTTTTAAATTAGGATGGGGGTGCGTAATCAAATATGTATATATATCCCTCATTGCCTTCTGTCCTTTTAGTTATCTGGCGCTCGGTTTCTCATACTCTTTTATTTCGGCCGGTTCAGCAGTTGGAAGCATAAAGGGATAAAGGTTCCGGGACGACTTCCAGCCTCAGGTTTTAATAACGAGGCGGGCCTCCCACCGAGACAAGATATCAATCACCTCCGACATTGTTTGGAATTCATTCATGTGTCTCTGGTTTCTCCTGCTTTACTCTTTCATTACTTTTGAGTAAGTGTTGGTCTTCTAACCCCCCCCCCTCTCTCTCTCTCTTTGCTTTTTATAGCCCTGCAGTGTATGGACAATGTGAAGCCGTGTTTGAACAACGCCAGTTGTATCACCTCGACCAACGGAACGGGATACTGCAAGTAAGGAACCCTCTGTGCCAGTGACATTTCCACCAGTGAAGACCAGTGCAGCTCTTTTCTCACACTCACTTTACACCAAACACATCGTTGTTTGAATTTTCACACTGTCTGAAACACGACTTTTCTCTCGGATCATTGATGAATTCAGGGTTTCCGTCCTGGAGACCATACTGTCCTGCATGTTTTAGAGTTACACCTGCATCAACACACCCACTTTAACCCATAATGAGGTGATAATGAGATGATTAGTCACTGAAGAGTGCAGGGGGGTGGGGCTTAAGAACAATTAGCCATTCACACTTACAGTATGTAGACAAAAGTATTCACTGATCAATACAGATGTTTAAATTTGACTGGCGCGCACAACATCTGATCTTCACGCGGTTATATTTAGGATGAATTAGAGGTTGTCACCCAAACAACCTTGGGGGGGGGGGGGGAATGCCCATCCCCATGCCCATGCCCATGCCCATGCCCATGATGAAGGTAAGTATTTGGTGCTGGGCAGATACACTCAGTACAGGGTGCAAATCTCTCATACACACTATATGGGGCAATTCAGAGCGGCCAATTCACCTTAAATCCATGTTTTTGGACTGTGGGAAGAAACCAGATCGGGATCCAAACCTAGATCAACAGTGCTAAGAGGAGAACATGCTAACCACTAAGCCGAATGTTGTACATACAGTACCTAAAAAAGAGATTCCATTAACTATAATCGTCTGTGGTTCCAGTGAGTATGTTCTCCAATGATTCCAAGAACTGCGCTTCATGTTCTGTTAGTGAAGATCAGTTTGGGTTGTTCTCTCATTTGTAAGTCTGCTAAATGACTAAATGTAAATGCAGAGCTGATCCATGTGCATCTCCTACATTCACACCAGCCTGCTGTTCGACGGGAAACGGCCTGAGCGTAACATTTTGCCAAAATAAAGTAGGTGAGAAAGAAGGGAACCATTTGTACCTTTTGGCGGTTTTACCGTGGCTCATGGGGCTGCAGGAGGGAGTCTGTTTGTTCCTGAGAGTCGTGTGGTGTGCGCCAGTTAATTTTGGGTAGCCCCGTTAGAATTTGTTTCTGATTAAGCCAAGTTCGTAATTAAAGGCAAACGGGCAGCATTTGAATAAACTGTGGCTCTGCTCTCAGATTCTTTCCACGTTAGACGCCGAGCATCGCGAAGAAAAAAAAAAAGCAAAGAACGTAACTGAAGCTGGTTAACTGTTCGAGCAGGAAGCTTTTAACCGTCAGACGGCATGAACTTTCAGGAGTGTTGGTTTTCCTCCTGATTAAGGAGTCACGCCTTGCTGCCTTAGTTTAAGATCCGAAGCTATTGACAGCACAACGCCTCTCAGTAATTATTCTTTGGCCTTAAAACGGTGCGACACTCCCCAACGCTCAACAGCATAAAGAGGCTCGTCAACGTAGCCTGTCATGTTGCCATTCAGACGCTCGTGGAACAGGTCTGTCCACCGGCGTGTTCCATCTGCATGCACACAGGGAACGCGCGGTCCGCTCCATCACGTGTGCGCTTGACATTTCAATGAGCCGTACCGTAAATCCTGCGGAGGCCGTCTGGATTACGTTCAACCATGCATTTTAATATGGTTGTATGCCGCCTGCGTTGTGGGAACAGTTTGAGGAAGATTAAAAAAATTGGAAAAAATTAAAAAATAAACCGAGATTTAGATAAAATAATCCGAAAATATAGTAACACTATATACTTTATTTATCTTTAAAAAAAATACTTTATCTTATTTAGATGTGTAGTCAAGTCAAAAACAAGACTTGTGTACTTGTTCAGATTTGATTTTAGACAGTTGTACACTTATGGCTTTTGAGTAACAGTTTGGGGAAGGCCTTTTCCAGCATAAAGGTGCCACAGTGCACAAAGATACATTGGTTTAACTTGGTGTCGAAGAACGTAATGTAACAGGGTCCTCACATCTAATCATAATGTAGTGAATAATGTGTAAGTGTATCTTGTTGAGATTTCTTAAAATAAGAAAATGTTTCTAAAAATACATGATTTATCTTAGGAATTTATTCGAGTCAAAAACTTTCAGTGTCCTTTTTTGCAGTGTAGAGATTCCAACATCGATGTCTGACTTCACAAATGCTCTTTATGTTATATATACACACACACACACACATACACACACACACAAAAACATGGAAGCTGGTGCACAGAGCGGAAGAGTGTAAAATGTGATGTCATCATAGGCTGGGTGTGTCCATTTCCTAATTAAAGGGTTTTTATTCCTAAACTATGACATCACTAGTTGGCTTAATAATGAACATTGTATTTAATGTGTTCTAATCTTCTAAACACACAATGATACAATCTTGACACCAACCAGACATCGTCTTTGGCTGTTGTAGCCCATCTGCCTCAAGGTTGGATGTGTTCCTCTCTGTGCTTCTTTCATTTTCTCTCATTAACATGGTGTCCGTGTTCAGAACACAAAGCTTTACACATTACATACAAAGACTAAAAACTAGTGATGTCATAGTTTGTGAATAAATAAATACCCTTTAGTTATGAAATACTGGGACACACCCACCCCATTATGACATCATATTTTAACCTCATACAGCTCTTCCACTTTTCTGGCGAATCTTTGTGCAAGTTTTTGAAGTGCGTCTGGTTCAATTAAAGAGCATTCGTTCGACAGATCCGACACTGATGAACCAGGCCAGCCAAGTTCTCCAAACACCAAACTCCTTGTTGGAACATAAAAGGGGCTTCCCCAAACTGTTTGTACTACGATGGCAGCATACAACCTTCTTAAAATGCATGGCGTTTCGAACCGCAAACCTGACTTTTTTTATTTTTTATTATTGCGATGTTTTGAGCTTCTCCGATGGTTGCCGGTGCCAACAACCATGCCATCAAGATGACAGTTGATGACATTCCTCGAACCCGGAGAATCAGCTGGTCAGATTACTGACTTTGTATTTGGGTTTTAAACCCAGAGATTCTTGTAGATCTCAGTCATGACTTCACCACAGATGGAGCTGCGGATGGCGAGGGGAGGTTTACAGAAACAGTCGGAGAACATGCAGTTATTTTTTGGACTCTTGTCTCCATGTTGGTGAAGTGACACTGAAAACCGTGTTACAGATTACAGATGACTGTGTGTGTGAGAGAGAGAGGGAGAGAGAGAGACTGGTAGCTGGATCATGAGCAGCAGAACCGGTACGACTGCAGTCCTTCAGCGGCTGTGTGAGAACCGAGCTGCTGTGGGCGTCTGTGTCTGAGAGCGAGGCCATGCGTCATCCTGCGAGCTGATGATGTTACAAAATAACTCGGAAAAAAAAACAGACCGTGTGTTTTCAAAGCTGGAAGGTCCTGCACATCTGCACAAGGTTTCACACTGATCTGTAAGACGATGAGGGAGTCCCTCGCTGGACCAATCAAACGTGGGCGTTCAATGCGACGGCACGATAACGCAGCACACGAGGCAGACGAATTCCACAGAGTGGGCCGCTGCCGACCTTGGGGTGGGGATCTCGTTGCTATGGCGACGAGGATGTTTGGGTTTCAAATACATTTGGGTTTAGCACTGTCTTTAGGTGATTGTGGTTTTTCTTTTTTTGTTCTTTCCGTTTTGAACTCGTGCACTTCAGGTCTGTGTCCCTGAGGCAGTAGGGGTACGGCGACCAGGCCTGTTGGGGTGCATTATGGGAGTGCATTAGCGTCAGTCAT
>JAOUQT010339370.1:0-23664 GCA_025769995.1 Xyliphius kryptos | reverse complement strand
CACACACACACACACACACACACACACACACACACACACACACACACACACACACACACACACACACAAAGACACACCCACAGACAAAGCAGTAAAAACAGTTTTTGAGAATAAAATAGGAGATTTCCACATTGTTCACATTAACACACTGAAGGCTACGTCACGGAGCGCGGAAGCACATTACTGTGTAATGACTGGCTGAACTGTGAACTACCTCAAGCCATGTCTCAGCTGATTGACGGCTGTATGCTAATTAGCATATTTATGTTAATAGCCTGTGATCTCACACACTTGCGGCCAAGAGGCCTATTTCCATTTCATTTGCATATATTACAGGGTAACGACTGAGCTCAGGGGAACGTTCAGAAGAAAACACTAACATGAAGCATTATCAGCAATCAGGCACACACACAGAGTCTCACACACACACACACACACACACACACACACAATCAGTCAAACTACAGCCCACATTGCTCACAATTATTTTAAAGGCACAATAAAGCGGTTCAGAGGTTTACTCGTTTATCATCCACACCACCAAACGCGGCAGCCGCTACATATTTTTCTTTGTCAAGGAAAAGGCAGCGACAGTCGGATTGATTTTGTTAATTAAACACAAATATACACATTTATGGTTTACAGATCTGCTGCTTATTAGATTCAGTTTCACACTAAATCTATTGAACCACGTCCATCCATGAAATTATCCTCCGCTTAATCTAATACTAGGGTCGCACAAGGGATCCCCATGCCCATCCAGGGAAGAACGTTTCGGGCGCTGGGCAGATGCACCAAAGACACTATATAGGGGCAATTTAGAGCTTCTAATATACCTTAAATTCATGTTTCTGGACTGTGGGAGGAAACTGGAGAACTCAGAAAAAACCCATGCAGACTCGGGGAGAACATGGAACCTCCTTGCATTCTAACCTGCTTCTGCTTCTAATATATTTTTACTGATTATTTACCTTTTACATTTCAATATTTGCTTTAGTTTATTTTGTATTTAGCACTTACTTTTTTTTTTTAATATGTGAATGGTGGCTTCGTGGTAAGAACTTTCACCTATCAGATACAGGATTGAATTCCAATTTGTGGAGTTTCGATGTTTGCCATGTGTCCGTGTGGGTTTTTCATTTTTTTTTCCAACAGTCAAAATCACTGATTCAAGGTAAATTGGCAGCTCTAAATTGCCCTACAAAGTGTGTGTGTCTGTGTGAGTCTGCAGCCGGTGAGGAATTGGCACCCTGTCCTTGGTGTATCCGCCCAGCATTCTCCACTGGATGCTAGGAAACCCAGCCCCCTCCACCGACCCAAGTCCCCACTACAGTATTAAGTGGAAGAAGAGATTAGAACATATAACTTAATATTTGAAATACTTGTAATAGCCAATGTGTGAGCAGACTGGCCCTCAAAGCATTTCACTACTAGTTGTACTGTGCATTACTTAGCATATGACAAATAAAATTATTAAAAAAAAACACTCTACATGGTTATGTTTAATTAATAAAGATTATCAATTATCACTCTATATTCCTCGCAGACTGGATGTTCTTTATCCCTCGGTAAACAAACACTCATTTGCAGTCCTAACACAGGTTTATGTTCCTACAGGTACAGTCACACAAACCGGTCAGCACTCACCTGCAGCATTTAATAACTGACTCTATACACTCTGAACATTCATAATAAACCTCTCCAATCAAATAACATTAAATTATTTTATCTTAAATTCAAACACTGCAGGCTTAGATGTACAAGAAATTCTTCACTGATACAAACAATTTCAACCTGCGACCTCCACACACTCCAAATTTAAACAGCAAGTTTTAATACTGGGATTCTATAGACCATACAGCAGCCGATCACACCTCAGCTTTATAAACCTCATCCAAACAAAATCCTGTCAGATAAGTCAATAAAATAACAATTATATAAAACAGAGGAGGAAATTAAACCATTAAACCCCTCACACTGTCTTTATGGCTACCCTTCAAAATAATGAAAATAAAACGGACAATAAGCATTTTTAGGTTTTAAGTTTTAATTTGTTTAATAAATAATTAATAAACATTAATATTTAGTTATGTAACACATTATGTTCTCACATATTTTGTTTTTCATTCAGACGTATGTGGCACTTTATTAATATTAAGACCATGAAAAAATATTCAGGAACAAGAACATATTCAGTGTAAGAGATTAAACTTGTTTGTGAGGTTTATCACTATAATTATAATTAAAAGAGGTTAGAAGACATTTACGATGTGTAATAATGCAATTTTGCATGTTAATAATAAAACTTCTTTTCAAAATCCAAAGGCCTAAATCCACAGAGCATTTGTGTAAACTCAGATGACACTTACGCATTTGCACGCTTGCAGCCAATCAACATAGGGATCCTTTTTTTTGAGTTTCCATGACAACTACGATTGTGCGCTGGCATGTGAAGATGATAGCTGGAGGTGACATTAGTGAGCCGCCTGCTAATCACTACAGGCAGCCGTCTTGATACATCAGAGCAATTTAAAAGAAAATCTGCAGTGATGGTGAGGGTGCAGACACACCACACACATACACACCCACATACCCTATATACATATATCTACACACGTCCTGCTGTGCATCTGCATGATAAATGTGTGAGGATTTCAGCTAAAGATCATTTTATTACTGTTGTGATTATGGCCTCCAGATAACAGCTATATTTCTGCGCGACTGTGACCATTAATAACAGCACAATGACCGCTTATCGGCTACACTGTCACCTCATTTATCTTGCGCACACACACACACAAAAAATATATCAGAGGCAGTTAAACTCTTCTATTTGACAGAAAAAGTCAACTCAAGGCTCAGTGGTGTGGTTCCTTTGGGTGGTTCCTCACTCCCAACGTGTTTCTGGAGTACTGTCACATCAAAGGCTAATAAACTGGGTTCCTCAGCCCGCCATGTGTTTAACATCAATCATGTAGAACTTTAACTCAGGAGGGTAATAGTGGTACTTTGTCTTTAGTGAAGACTCCACACTCTGGACTTTTTTTTTTACTGTAATACTGGTGTTAAAAGTTTGGGTACACACAGAATAACCTGTTCTGCATACTGGAACCAACTGTATGTACTAAAATTATTAGGTCAGAAATAATTATGTTATTTTTTATACATCTAGGAACTTATTTAAGGGAAACGCACACCCTATTTAGGTTATACAGTATTTAGGTTGTCCTCTCCAAAACCATGGATTCAAGGTGAATTGGCTGATCTAAATTGCTATATAGTGTGTGTGTGTCTGGGCGTGTAATCAAATGATGGATTGCCCCCCTGTCTTGGGTGTATCTGCCTAGCATCCAAGACCCGAGACCCCAGCATAGAATTAAGCGGAAGACTATGAATGGATGGACAAATAGATGTTTTTAGGAACTGCAGGAAGTACTTTATAGTTTTTATAACTCCAATTGAGTGGTGGTACATAATTCATGGTACTTTGCTATTTCCATTATGAACTGTGAGGCAGTTACAGTAAAGGGATAGATTTTAACATTAGAGCCATAAACTTTCACCAACTGACTGCAAACATGTATTTTGTTATTTTATTGAACCATTACTCTGTCCTGTTACACACACAGTTCCACTTCCGTTCTAAACACACAATGGAGTGGTAGCTGAGTGGTTTGGGTGTTGGACTATTAATCAGAAGGTTGGGGGTTCAAATCCCAGGTCCTCTGAAGTTACCAATGTGGGTCCTTGAGCAAGATCCTTAACCCTCATTGCTCCAGGGTCCTGTGTTCTGATCCCAACCAAGTTGGGATACCTGTAAGTTGCTTCGGATAAAAGCGTCTGCTAAATGAAATGTAAGAGTGACAAATCTGCGAGAGTGCACTACTACTTTGGGAGCGTGGCATTTTTGCAAGGGTACCGCATTTTTGTAAGATTGCGACTCTTGTGACAAAGAGCTACACTCCTGTGAGAACACTGCAGCTCTGCAGGGGTGGGACAATTTTCAGAGTGCAGTGCTTTTCTGTGAGAATTAAGCTCTTCTGCATATTTTTTTTACAGTTGTGCGAGAATGTGTCACTTAAATGGGAGCCTGGCACTACTGAGAGCTCTGGGGTAGTGCGACACTTTTTCAATTTCTGCGAGAGCCACAGGTTGCGAGCACACTAAGCTTCTGCATTAACACGATCATTTTGGTGAGAATACTGACTAAAGGGTGCTACACTTCTTGTTTGCGGTCCCTCTATGAGAGAGCCACACTCTCTTACGAGAGAACTACACTTTTGCTTTTCTGTTTTGCAGAGCAGGGCACTTTTGCAAGAGCCGTTGTGAGAGCGCCGTACTTGTTCACACTAGCTGTTAATGCAGTAAGAAGCAAGCGCAACTTACCGCTGGGTCCCCCCGAAAAGGCCAAATTTATGAAAAGAGGCGGGGCTAAGACGCAAATGAGGTATGGATTTCACCTGCGGCTTGTCTGTGTTAATAATCTGTGTGAGGATTTTTAAAGGTGGTGCATCAGAGAACAGGACAAATGGCACAGGTTAAATCTATGCTTCCTGGCTCCGCCTCTCGTCCCCAAAACTCTAGAGCAATGTACATCAGCCACCAGCCACTTACATTCAGGCCAGGTTGACTGTAGAGGGAGTTCCTGCCGAGATCATCACTGTATCCTGCCGTCTGACTGATAACATGGCGCATGGTATCCACCTGCAGAACAAAAAGAGAAACATTCTGTCTGGGTGTCCAAAATCAGCGTCCGAAGTCGCATACTAAATACTACACAGTAGGCAAAAGTTGTACGTGATAATGACAAGTCTATGTCTGTCTGCATTCAAAATCCCATACTACATACTAAAATGTATGCAAATTGTATGCTAGAATGAACACTCTATCTCGGAGCGTCCAAATTCATATACTGCATACTACATACAATACGTGAAAGCTGTGTGAGAATGAGTAGTCTGCATCTATCAGCGTCTGAAATAGCATACTACCTACTAGATAGTAAGCAAAAGTTGGATATGGGAATAACTAGTCTACGTCTGTCAGCATCCGAAATCTCATACTGCATACCACATACTACAGTACATATAGTACATAAAAGCTGTGGGTGAAAATGACTAGCATAAGTCGCATACATACTGTATAGTAAAAGCTGTACGGTTTCAAAATCACATACGAACACATACGAGATTGCAAACCAAACACAATGAGACAAGACATGAGGTACAGACACAAACACCCCACACCAACCCATGAGCTCAAGTCAGAGCCAAATGCATCGGCAGTATTAAGCGAAAAGCGGGGTCTGGTCCAGATGTGGGATCAATTTACTAACAGACGATAAATCGAATGAGGATCTGCCTTTATTGGCCACAGCAGAGCGCGATAACAATAATTCAGCGGAGGGCAATTTGGGGTTGTTTAAAGGCTCTGTCTTTGGCCGTGCTGCCCATCAGTCATCGGCAATTCAATTTCCCAGGCGGGAAGGAGGAGGTGGGTGTGGGGGGAGTCGGGGGTAGAATTTCTGGGTGATTATGTGTGTGACCTGGTGGTTTTTTTGGCATCGCGCTGCGGGTGGCTGGACCCCTGGCCCACGGCCCCAGTCACTGACATGAAGCCTACCTGTGACTGCACATTGGCTCCGACTTGCGCCCCGTGATACGAATCCCCATTTGGGTTCGGCATGCGCATGAACATGTCCCCCGAGTTCGGGAGGTTAAAAGAACCAGAGGAACCTGTGGAGGAAAGATGTAGGTGGCTGAATAATGAAGTACACAGTGTAGTACACACACACACACACACACATTCGCACTCCCTGGACATTTTTCTAGCCACACCTCCTGTTTTAGGGGGTCCTATCCTTATCGTCCATTACATCATCTCCACTTAATGTATATATGCTCGTAGTTTTATAATTTTATTCTGGTTCTACATATTATGGGGTCCTCAGCTAACTAAAAGTCAGGACCCACATGGCAGTTACAGGTTGGTACTATATGGGTGGTGGAATTTCTCAGAGCTTCTTTGACAATCGATCCGCTGCAATGGTGGTGCAGTGGTCATTTTATTAGACACATAAGGACCAAGGACCATCCACCACCAAATACCAAAACCAATACCTACTCTGGTGGTCCTGTGGGGAAACCAATGGACCACGGGCTGTAATTATGAAACTACAATGTCCATCTCCATAGTAGGTGGACCTAATAATTCACAAGGTGGGTATAAACATAAAGCAGCACTTTCAATATAGTGGCTGGTGAGTGTATAAAATTGCATACTGCATACTAGATAGTAAGCAAAAGTTGTATCCGGTGGCATATGCTTTGGACAATTTGGTGAAGGCATATTGCATACTACATACTAAATACAGTAGTATGCAAACGTTGTATATGCGAGAATGACTAGACTGCATCTGTCTGCATCCAAAATTGCATACTGCATACTAGATAGTAAGCAAACGTATCTGGTGGCATACGCTTTGGACAATTTGGGGAAAGCATATTGCATACTACATAATAAATAGTATGCAAAAGTTGTATATCCGAGAATGACTAGACTACATCTGTTTGCGTCCAAAATCGCATACTGCATACTAGATAGTAAGCAAAAGTTGTATCCGGTGCCATACCCTTTGGACAATTTGGGTAAGGCATATGGCATACTACATAATAAATAGCATGCAAAAGTTGTATATCCGAAATCGCATACTGCATACTAGATGGTAAGCAAAAGTTGTATCCGGTTCCATACGCTTTGGACAATTTGGTGAAGGCATATTGTATACTACATACTGAATAGTATGCAAAAGTTGTATATCCGAAAATGACTAGACTGCATCTGTCCGCATCCAAAATTGCATACTGCATACTAGATAGTAAGCAAACGTTGTATCCGTTTCTATATGCTTTGGAGAATTTGGGGAAAGCATATTGCATACTACATATTAAATAGTATGCAAAAGTTGTATATCCGAGAATGACTAGACTGCATCTGTTCGCGCTCAGAATCGCATACTGCATACTAGATAGTAAGCAAAAGTTGTATCTGATGCCATACGCTTTGGACAATTTAGGAAAGGCATATGGCATACTACATACTTAATACAGTAGTTTTTAGTACGCAAAGTTTACAGTTGGATAAACTAAAACAGAGCTGCTACAGCCGCAAAGGTGGGAACCGACTGTATATGTGTATATGGAGGTTTAGAAAGGCGTCCCAATGCTTTTGTACCTAGTGTGTAAATTTTTTAGCACTACACAAAGGTTTTAGGAACATTGAACATCCAAAAGGAACCTAAAACATCTGTGTATTTGTTTTTTTTATATTTAACATACTGCTTTACTATGTATTTAACATTGTGACGACTGCAGAGTCAATTAGACACTGAGGGGTAACTGGGAGGTGAAGCCAAAGAAATTGCGTATTGCATACTAGATAGTAGGCAAAAGCAGTATGCAGTACGTGATGAAAACATAGTATTTGGGAATGTCTAGTATGTTCATATATGTGGTAAGCAAAAAAATTCCAGGATGACCCACTGATTTGGAAGCCATACTAAAATGCTAATGCTCACATGCTTTCCCATGATTCATTTGCACTCATTAAAAATAGTGGAACTTTCACAGTAAGGGTGTGGCTTGTTAGGTCAAATGATGTTTGTAATATGACGGACATGATGCTGCATACTTGGCTACACTACATCAAACCAGTACTTGCAGTATAGTAGGCGATTTTGGACACAGCGACACACAGCGCAGGTGAGTCAATTCCCTTCTTTGGCTCCGCCTCCCATTAGAAGCAGCTGTCACACTTGTGTTAACATAAAACCTGAAATTAAGCCCCGTAGAAAAGCAATGGGATTGACATAAGTATAACATTTGCATATGTAAATGAGTTCCCTCTGGAGGAGGTGTTAACTCACAGACACTTCATCAACAAAACACCTCCAAACCTTTGCGTGAAACTGAACATGTTAAAATGCATATACATATGGGAGACACAGAGGGATGAATGTGGGACAAAACACACAGCAGAGCCACAGTCCACAGGGTTTCACAACGATACTATTCTAATGACAACACCACAGGGATCAGTGATGAAGAGGAGAGAAGGAAGCTGATGGAGAACAGTCAGTACCAGTAAACATGTTGGTTAATAGAGAGTTTTTGTTCTCGGCGGAGTCCAGCTGAAATTCTTCGTCTTTCATCTGGAATCCTGGATGCAAGAAAAACGGGAGCCCGGTCAATCTCTTGGCCACAATCCCTCAGGGGTTTAATCATTTAAAAATTGCGGGGAGAAATAAAATGGAAATCAATTACAGCCTTCATTTTTTTACTTTAACATCTTCTAGGGTAAGCGTGAGGGTGCTACTAAAGTCATGTCGTCATTCGTACCACGCACCACGAGTGGCGTTACAACGATACTTTAGGTGGTGCTACTCTTACTACCGCACATCAGGCAGCTGTGTCACCGCACTCAGCCACAAGGGGGAGCTCCTGTTCACACTAGCTGCTTGAACAAGAGCAGATGGAGGCTGCCTCTCAGCTACTAAAGTAGTGAGAAGCAATAGGTCTGGGTTAGCATACGCGCAGCACTAGCCTTTGCGCTCCTATACAAGCAACGGGGGGAAGTGTCGCCACTGACGGTGCCTAGCTGAAAAGTAAGAAACACCAGTCGGATGGGGTGTGCAGCCCAACGAAAACATTAGCTGCCTTTACCGCGGAGAGACTGAGAGGATCGCTAATGCCCCGCCCTAAAGACATCGCAGTAGCAATGTTCTAGCGCTGAAACTCAGTAGGCTAACATGCTAATATACTTCCAGCATCGGGAATGATATTTGCATTCTGTCCTTGTCCTGTTTGGTGGCTCCATTCTCCTGATTCTTCTTCCAAGCAAAAGAATCTTATCCCACGGTGCACGGTATCCGGTCAACAAGCAGCTGCGTTGACCATGCTAAGACACTAGGAGTAGTCCCTGTCCACCTTGGCGGCTCAGAATAAGCACTGCTCATGGGGGGGGGGGCTTTCGCTCAGCCGTGTCTTACAGTGCGGCCAGTAAATACTGTACATCGTTTTACTGCACTCTACCCAGTTTTCTTATAGCAAGGAGCAGTGTGAATTATGACGGTTTGCTGCCATCAGACACCAAAAATGTTTATGAAAACAATTTATCAGTATTCATTTTTTTAATCTTTCTTAGTCTCAGAGTGTCATTTTAGGGCTGTAACTAACATGGCGCAAGACTACAAAATGACGACACGACTTCTGGGCTCTATATTCAAAGAAAATGGGGGAGGGGTCACATTTTAAAATGTTGCACAGCTTCTCTGCTCGTCTTTACTCATCTCATGTGACATGTATGAGCTACAGGAAAAAACACAGCCTCAAGCACCATCATGCCATATGTACACTTTATGGACAAATGTATAGTCGGTCTCTAATTTTGCAGCTTGAATAGCTTGGCTCCTTTTGGAGTGGCTTTTGACAAGATTTTGGAGCTCATCTGTCTATCCACAAGAGCACCTGTGAGATGCCTTCCAGATGAGATTATTTTGTATCCACCCAAATAAAGGAATTTAAACCATCTTTATCTTCTCCTTCTTTACGCTGTTCCTAGCACCTGTAGAGTGCACCACAGAGGATCATTACTCCCCATCTCACCCTGTACTTTGTATTCTTTAGTAACCCCAAACATTTACAGGTCCTCACTTATGACTTCACCACATCAATGCGTTTCCTTATGACCTCCCTCTCCTCCTCCTCCTGCCTGGTGGTTCTATCCTCAGCATCAGCCGACATATATCATCTTAATCTCCAAAACGTTACCCCCCGCCTCCCCGGTTCCATCTCGGTAAAGAACCCATTTCTAATCTTGTCCTTGTCACAATACCTTTGTCCATATTGTGTATAATGTAAAGCAGAGAATCTGAGATGGGGTAGGAGTTCAAATCAGGGACCAGATTTGTCCTGTGCTTACCAGAGTTGGGTGTTGTAGGGGAGTTGGTCTGGCTGTTTTGAACAGCCGCAGCGACGGCGTGTGCCGCATTGACCGCGGTCTTGGCAGCATAGAGGTTCGCCTCCTCTTGAAACTTGCCGATGTTCTTCTTGTAACGGATCCTCTTGTTCCCGAACCAGTTAGAGACCTGATGAGGATAACAGCAAAAGGAAGAAGACAGTAGGCCATAAAATATAACTTCTTACACAAGGATTCATATTCATAAAGACAGCTGACTGAAGCCAGTGAAGGTGTGGATGTTCTTGTGCCACCTGAGAATATGGTTAAACCTAAACCATATATCAGGTGGTATGTGACCCCTACATCACAAAACATACCTCAGGTGGCACATGACCCATAAAACTCAAACCTTCGGGTTTTAAGGGTCACATACCACCTAAAGTATGATTGAAGTTGTAGGGGTCATGTACCACCTAAGGTATGGTTTAGATTATGGGGGTCACGTGCCACCAGAAATATGGCTTGAGTTGTAGGGTCATGTACCACCTGAGGTATGGTTTGTGTTGTAGAGGTCATGTGTCACGTGAAGTATGGTTCAGGTTGAAGGGGTCACATGCCACCTGAGGTATGGTTTGGGTTGTTGTTGTCACGTGTCACCTGAGATGTGGTTTCGGTTGTAGGACTCATGTACCACCTGAGGCATGGTTTGGGTTTTAAGGGTCACATGCACCTAAGGTACAGTTTGGGTTTTAGAGGTCACGTACCAGCTGAGGCATGGGTTAAGTTGTATGAGTCATGTTTGTGTTGTAGGGGCCATTTGCTACCTGAGGTATGGTTTATGTTGTAGGGATCATGTGCCACCTAAGGTATGGTTTGAGTTTTATGGGTAATGTGCAACTAGAGCTATGGTTTGGGATGTAGGTCACATGCCACCTGATATAGGGTTTAGGTTGAAGGGATAATGTTCCCACTTAGGTTATGTTTAGGTTGTAGAGGCCATGTGCTACCCGGGGTATGATTTGTGTTGTAGGGTCATGTACCACCTGATGTATGGTTTGTGTTGTAGTGGTCACATGCCTCCTTAAGTATGGTTTAGGTCGTAGGGGTCACATGCTACCTGAGGTATGGCTTGCACTGTAGGGGTCATATGCCCAGGCTGTGATTGAAGAACTTAGAACTACATATAGTGCCTATGTATGTAGTAAGTGGCACTTAAAATAAATAAAAATAAGGAGTTGTACCTATACAGAGGCCGGTAAGTGTAAATGTAATACAGTTCAGTTGTCTTTCGCCGCTCACACAGCTTCATAAAGGGCACATGTATTAAAGTAAAAAAAATCCCAAAACTTTCAAGTATGGAAACAATGGGATGTAGGTCACATGTGCAGCAGAAGTGTAACTGCTTGCTTTGCAGTTAGTGTGGAATAATAAAGAGTTCAGGGTTTGCTTCTTAATGACCCCATAAATTACAGCCACCCGTCGCCATGGCGACTTCTCCCAGTATCGAGGCTCCACCCAGACCAATGAGGATTAAGGCTTTTAATAAGGCTCTTATTTAATTTTCCACTTCTATGTTTCTGGTTTCATATCTGACCTGAGACCAGTCAGGGCTCAGCGTGTCTCCACCCAGTTGTAATAATGAGGTCATTAAAACACAGGACAGTTTTGACCAATTAAGCTTAAAGACAATGATATGAAGGTGTCAAGTTTTTAGCTCAAACCCTGAACATTCTGGTTCTGAACCTAAAGTAAAACCTGAGGTAGAAATAGAATTCAGAGGTAAACCTGTGATATTTGGAGGAAAAACATGAAATAATGTCAAACAAATTAGAAAAATTCTTATTATAAGACAAAAAAGTGAAAGACAGACAGACAACAGACGGAAAGATGTTATACATTACATCGACTAATGTACTGGCCAATCACTGACATGCATCTCATTCTCTTAACTTTGTTGTGTAGAAACAGTTTGGGGAAGGCCCTATAGTGTTTCAGCATGACCGTGCACAAAACACAGGGTCCTTAGAAGTATGATTGGATTCATTTGATGTAAAGGAACATGACAGACCCAGAAAAACAACTAACCTCAACCCCACATTCAACACGAATATAGCAGGGGCGTTGAGGACCGGAAGACGCTGGAGTGGGACATAAGGCGGAATGAAAGGCGATGGAATTAGAGGTAATCGGTATCGGTGTGTAGCCTATGTAATCCGAGGCGAAACACAAGTGGAGGGAGTTCATGGCAGGGACAGGAACGTGGAGTGCTGGCAACGATATCGACTAGAAGTTAAATTTAATGCATTCTGTAAATAAGTCCATCACTAGTAGAGGTGTACATATTGATTAGAATCGATCATCGATTATACAGCCAGCGATTCAATGCATCGATACATCCGCGAGAGAATCGATTAACGTGTTTATATTGCTGCCTTTTTGTTTCACCTCTTTTTAACTTCCGCTCTGAAGTACACATAATACCTCTTCCAAAACTGCGGGGGGCGCTAACTTGTTATTGTCTTCCAACTTCCTTTATTCTTTCCTCCCACAGTTTAAAAACATGGATTCCAGTTAAATTGAATGCTCGAAATTGCCACATATAGTTTGTGTGTGGATGTGTTCGAATCCCTATCTGGGTTGAGTTTGCATGTTCTTCCCATGTCTGCGTGGTTTTCCTCCGGGTTCTCCGGGTTTCCTCCCACAGTCCAAAAACATGAAGGTAAATTGAACGCTCTAAATTGCCCTGTATAGTGTGTGTATGAGTGTGTGACTGTGTGAGTGAGTGTGTACCCAGCAATAGATTGGCGCCCTGTCCTGGGTGTATCTGTCCAGCGCCTGAGATGTTCTCCCCTGGATGGGCATGGGGAACCCCCCTGCGACCCTCATAAAGGAATTAGCGGAAGATAATGAATGAATGAATGTTTTTGACTGCCTGTTGTCTACCGTTTACTGCTGCTTTTGTGTATTCCGTTTTGCAAATACTAAATACCTGGTTTGGATATTGACCTCCTAATGAATGTGCATTTGACTCTTGTGACCTGACATTACAGAAAGCTTGCTCACTATGAGGTCACTTGGAGACGCCGCCACTTTAAAGGTCCTATTAACCCATAAGACACCTCTGAATCTTTAACAGTGACAGTTGACCTTTCTGGAACAATTAATGGAGAGAGTAACTGAGCAGCATCAGAAGCTTTCTGCAAAGATCCCTGCTGTGGCATATATCACACACGCCATCCTTTCGTTTGGGGACGACCACACAAAGACAGCTTGCTACCTCAGCTTATGCTTCTAACTCAGAATATCCCATACTAAAGTTACCTTTTTCCAAAAATGATGACAATCTTAAGAGTTGCCAGGAGTTCCCACAGCTGTTTTAATTGTTTTGCATTCCATGTGATTGTGATCACGTTTCCATCTTGACTACATTGCTGTTAGATAATTTTGCTCATGATGAATTTAGGATTCTTAGAAGGCCACCTGTTTTTGTTTATCCAGATGTGTACTCATTTTTCATTACAGAGGAAAATGGGTTGGACAATGAAATTGAAACACTTGGTTCAGACTACAATAATTTATTAGTATGGTGTAGGGCCTCCTTTTGTGGCCAATACAGCGTCAGTTCGTCTTGGGAATGACATATACAAGTCCTGCACAGTGGTCAGAGGGATTTTTAGCCATTCTTCTTGCAGGATAGTTGCCAGGTCACTACATTTCCTTACTCGCTCTTCCAAAACCCACCAAAGTGGCTGAATAATGTTTAGATCTGGGGAGTGTGCAGGTCATGAGAGATGTTTAACTTCACTTCCATGTTCATCAAACAAATCTTTTAAACTCTTTTATGTCTCCCATAATGTTGTGTGCATTGCAATATTTTGAGCAAAACTGGGCTCTTACCCTGCTAATTGCACCTTCACACTCTGCTCTTACTGGTTCAATGTGCAGTAATGAAGATTGGCCACCAGGCTGCTCCAATTTAGCCATGAAACCTCCCACAGTAAATGACAGGTGTTTCAGTTTTATTATTAAACTCCTGTTAGTACCTCCAGTACTGCAATGGGTTCCCCCTTTTCTAAAGTCAGGGATTGTCCCCATAACACCCCCCCTCCTCCTCCCAATCACCTTTTTTTAACATAAACTCTTCAAAGCTTAATGATCACATAGTACTGGAATGGATGCTTTTAGGAATAAAATTGGCCTGGAACAGTGGTGTCACTTGCGAGGGAGGCTAGTTTACCCCTTTTAAGGTTCTTCCAGGTGGGCTTTATTCTCTCCTTGCTTTTATTTTGAGAACTTGGCCTGGCTTTTGAAACACGGATGCTTTTTCTTGTCTGCTTGACTGTGGGACCCGTTTTTTATCTTCATGAATTTTGGGTCCTTTTCAAAGGTGTTTCGACAGAAACCTTGAAAATTCGACCACGCCTCTCCACCTGTTCTCCTGAAAAATACCCTTGTGCCGCCACAGCTTTAAGGCTGCCTTATCTTATGGGCTCATTAATCACACAGTTCGGGGCATCCTATCCATAGGTTCGCTAAATCTGGAAGGTTTGGGCCACTGCCTCATTTTTGATTTGCCTTTCAGACGACAGAGCTATGTTGTTATACTTTAAATTCCTGCAGAAATACTTACTGATTGAGGAGCTCAGTTCACTTTGGATGTTTGACAATCTTTAATGGAATACAAGGGAGTTTTCATCTGTTTGTCTTCAGGCTATTCTTCTAAATACACAGGGAATTAATCAGGAATATTTTTACTTTTTAACATTCCTACTAATTTTCATATTTGCTCTTCATTCTAGGTTACCCTACATCTTGGGGTCTCTTGACGAGTAGATACCAGTCTTGACTCTTTCCCTTTTGTGGAAACTGTGGGTTCTGATATCTTTTACTTTTGCCAGATGTTGGGATGTAGATCATATTACAGTATCTGGTGGATTAGAAGACTGTGGCCCTTAGGAGAGGTACTGGGTGGATGCTGGGGACATTCCTGACCCCTTAGTTTTTATTTCATACCCACCACTCTGACCAGTCTGCTTCTAAATTTTGGGTGCATCCACCCACGTTAACAGTGTATCACTTGCATGGGCAGCCTCGCTTTGATTGTTTGACTGCTGTGTGTTTCTCTGTATTTTCAAGTTCCGGATTTTGACCATATTCTGTTTATTTTTTATTTAATTTTTTTTTTTTTTTCATTTATATTTTGCTAAGCATTTTAAATCTGTTTATTTGGACTGGCTAGCAGGTTTTGACCTTAGACTCTTGGTTTTTAATAGAGAATTGATAACCTCTGAGCATTTGACTCTTCCTCCTGTGACCAGGTGTTACATCTCCTGATGGATTTGCGCCTCCAGGCACCAAATATTTTCAGCATGCTTTGCAATAAAAAATTGTATGTATTTTATATTAAGTTCCAAAATGAAGCATTTGCAATTTTCCACAAAGATTAGTGACTATGTTTATACAGCCATAATTAATCATACTTATTAGTTGATCTAAATCTGAACTCCGACTGGTTTTTAAGCTCTGTACGCAAATGTATTATAACAGAGTATTATAACATTTACTTGCTGAAGCACAACTAGAAACTATACATTTAATTTGTTCCCACACTTTGTGTCACAACTCGCTAAGTGTATTAAATTAGTGTGCTGTTAAAGTCTTACTAATAACAGCGAGCTTTAAAACAAACAAAAATAGGTAAATTTAGGACAGTATTTTTAGTTGAATTGGGATGCCCATGCTGATAGAATATTTAATCACATTGACCCAAAAAGCCTTAAAACTTGTAGATCTGTTTTGGGGCTGCTGATTGTGACCCATTTAAAAAGGCTTTAAAAACAAAAGTATAAAAGTAAAAGGAAGCAAGAGAATTAACAGTACCAGATTAATAATTCAATAGTAAGATTCTAATGGTCCTTATTTTGCATAAATTATATAAAACAGAGCCTGCCACATAACTAGCATCAACAGTCATACATCTCAACTTATTATCTTTTGTTTAATCCTCTACTAGAATCACGTTTCAAGTGTTGGGCAGATACACAGATACATACAGGACTGGGAGCCAATCCATTACTTGGCACATTCACTCACACACACACACACACTATACACTATATACGGGCAATTTATGGCAGCTGGGGACAACATTCATGGAGAGTAAATAAATGAATGTGTTTTGTCATCCAACAACCAATTATTATGCTTAAAAATGTACTCTTGAGACCTCTGCCACTGTTTCCTTGTCACTGCTCATTACTAAAGTTAACTTTGGAGTAGCTGGTATATGCTGAAAACAGCATTTTACTTACATACATTTACAGATCAAGCAAATTTTTAACAATTATTACGTTTATAATCTGCAATTTTGACCCACAAGGTGTTCCATTTTGTGGTGTATATTTGTGTTGCAGGTGTCGCCTTCACCATCTTGATGCTGCTGGCCAGCCTGAATTCATGCACCAATCCCTGGATCTATACAGCCTTCTCCAGCAGCGTATCAGATGAACTGCACGCATTGCTGTGCTGTCATGTGCCCTCGCCACGCCGCGGCTCCCTGCCAGATGACTCCACCGCCACACACACCTCAACCACAACAAAGGACAGCATCTATTGATGCAGGCACATACAGATTCTTATCTAATCGCTGCCATGATAACTGCATATAGTGGTGAGCAGTTTCTAAAACCATGGACTGAATAACGAACGTGTACATTTTCAGACTATTTCCTCTCAGTGTCATGAAGCAGGATTTTAATGAGCGTAGCAATGTAAAGGTATGCAGAGACCTGATCATGTTTGTTCATGTGAGTGTGCGGGCGTCTACGTGTTTGCCGGGACGGTAAGAAATAAGCCGTTTGATTGTTCCACGTAGATAAATGTTGAATTAGTGAGCACACTCATAGTGACACATACCAGACACATACTCTGAGAGTAGTTCCTGTTTGGATTTAAACGCTGACATCAATACTGCTTACAAATAAGATGTACCTCATTTCAAAACTATAAAGCTCTTTTAAAGCTCTAGATATTTTATATACGTGCCATGTCATTAGGATAATCTGTATAGTCTTATGTATTTATCTATCTTAATCTTGTTCAACAACAAAGCATTTTTAATTCATGTATGGTTACCGGTTTCCATTTACATCAAATATTAGCTTAAAAAACAAGATCTGATCTACACAGTCTTATTTAACTGTTTGGGCAGTCCTAATCAAATTTAATATCCTGGCTGCTTAATCCTCCACTGGGTGTCACGGGGAGAACATTTCAGGTGTTGTACAGATACACCCAGGACAGGATGCCAATCCATCACTGGGCACACACACACTCACAAACGCACAAATACACACTCACTATGTAGGGGCAATTTATTAATTCTTATTTTCTGCTTAATTCTCTACGAGGGGGGTTCCCCATGCCTATCCAGTGGAGAACGTCTCGGGCGCTGGGCAAGTACACCCAGGACAGGGCGCCAATTTATCACTGGGCACACACTCACTCACAGACAGATTATAGGGGCAATTTAGAGCAGCCAATTTACTTTGAATCCATGTTTTTGGACTGTAGGAGGAAACCGGACAACCAGGGGGAAACGGACACAGGAAAAACATGGAAACTCCACCCAGGTTGGGATTCAAAGCAGAACGTGCTAACCACTAAGCCTCCGTGCCACCCCTAGGGGCAATTTAGCAACAACTAAATTACCAACCATTCGAATGCATGAGAAACCACACAGATTGGGATTCAAATCTGATCCCCAGTGCTGAGCTGCAGATGCTAACCACTTCACCACTCGGTTTTGATGATTTCACAAGTAAACTAGCTATAGCTTTCTTTGCGAGGAACAAACCAATGCACATTTTAATGTAGTTACAATTTATTTACTGAATTTAACATTACAAAATAACAAATGTGGTCTGCACAAAGTAAAGACAATGTTTTAAATTAGGCAAGAAATAAAAAAAAATCTTTATAAAACTTTTTTTTTTAATTGCATTATTTACATATGTGTATATTTATATAATTTATCATTCATTCGTTCATTCATTATCTTCCGCTTATTCCTTTATGAGGGTCACAGGGGGTTTTCCATGCCCATCCAGGGGAGAACATTTTGGGCGCTGGGCAGATAAACCCAGGACGGGGCACCAATCCATCGCTGGGTACACACTCACTCACACAGTCACACACTCATACACACACTATACAGGGCAATTTAGAGCATTCAATTGACCTTCATGTTTTTGTATTGTGGGAGGAAACCCAAGCAGACATGAGGAGAACACGTAAACTCCACCCAGATTGAGATTCAAACCGGGAAACCCCAGCGCTGAGAGGCGAATGTGTGAAACACTAAACCACCGTGTCGCCAATAATTTATCATTCACCATAAAATAAATTCATGTCAAATTGAAATGTTAATCAGGATATTTAAGAGATTGATATACATACTTATAATAAATCTTAAAAGTATGTCAAATAGTGTTATTAAGCATCGTGTGAAGCAAAAGCACTAAGTCACTTGTGTTGTATTAATGTAGTGGTGAGATCTAACAGATGCCTGACGTGGCTGGTAAGTTTGCACAATTCCAAAATAAACTTAATATCTTAGAAGTTAAATATTGTTGGGTTATTTCAAGAAATCTTGAAAAATCAATGAAATAAAACCGGCCACTTAAACGTTCTTGAAAGAAACGTATGCCTCCGTAACACACTGTGTGTCTTGCATTGATTTGGTTACTTTATTAAAGCGACTGCTTGATCTCAGTATAATTTCACATGCGTTTTTAAAGATAACAGTGTGTTTGTATTGCAATATTATTATAATTATTACGTTTTAACTGTATGACAGAATCAAAAAAAAACATAAGCTTATCAAAGCTTTAACGTTACCTTCAGTCTGTTTAATAAGTTGAATGTCCGTTATTGAATGAATCCAGGGACCACTGACTCAGAGCATTTTAAAAGTACAGTATAACTTATTTGTATAAAGACACATTGTGGACACGAATAGAAACATGTTAATATGTTATACTGATGATCGTAACCTCTAAAGTGCCTGTGTTTCATCATTAATTTCTTCAAAAACACGCAGACATGGGGAGAACATGCGAACTCCACCCAGATTGGGATTCTAACCAGGAATCCCCAGCGCTGCGAGGCGAATATTCAACATATTTAAGATAACAAATTACGAGTCATTAACGAATGTTGTAAGTCATTTCAAACAGGAAAAAAAGTCTGACAAAATCCCTTGTAGAGCTGTGTAACCCCTGCTAAGAAAAAAAAAAGATTTTTATTCTTTTCTCAGAATCGTGATAAAATTGAAGTTTTAGCCCCTTAAGGCAGCCCCTCTTTTTTCAGCAAATTTCTGAATATGGAATTGCCAATAAAAAATGGCTCTTATTCTTGAACCCCTTTGACTACAGGCAAAATCCTGGTTCCTGCTGAAAGCTGAGACCTTAGAGATTCACACACAGTTGTCAGAATTACTGATTTAGAAAAAAGGTTTTAATGAGATCTCTAAAAATAATTTGTCAAAAATCCTGTAAAATTCATTGTGGATGTTAAGAAATCTAAATTTTGACTAATGTGCCAATTCATACTTTAGTCAATACACTGTAACACAACAATGCTTTTTTAATGTTGCTCATTATGTGATGTACAATTTATTAAAGGGGCAATACAATGTTAAAATGGTTCTTTTAACAAACCAATATGCTTTTACCTGAAATGACAAGAAAACACAACACAGCAGCTGGACCAGCGCTTTTTAATCTAATGGGGCAGTGTTGCCTTCTTTTAATGCCCTATTTTTATCAACCCAGTTCTAAAATCTAGTCGTTTGTTTGCTTATTGAACAAATGGACATATTGCTGAAAAGCATACGGTATAGCAGATGGCTAAAGTTTAATCACAAATCATAATCCACAAAATGTGGATTGGTGTATTTTTAATGGCTTTTATAATTGTAATATAAAGTTAAATGATGCGTCAAGTAAATGGGACACTTCTGTTACATAGAACGCTACGGTTGCAAATTCCTTGTTATCAATAAAAATTCAATCATACTGTGCCTATGATGTACCAATTAAACCCATCTGTGTGCTTAAATTGTGATCACAATAGACAGAAAATTGTGGAATTGTTTTTTAATATTTTTATAATCAAGTCATATATTATAGCTTAATACTCCTGAATTGAGATACATTATTTAAAGTATTTTTGAGCTGATTACCAGTCTATGGTCAACATTGTTTGATTCAACGCTTCGTGGTGCACTATATATTATATCTATTATAAAACTGGAGCCATCTGGACTGCTGACAGCAAACGCACTGTATGTATAAAGTCACACTGCTGCATCTCTAACAGAATGAGGCCTGGCATAAAGCAACAAAGTTGTGTTGTCATTTTGTAGTAAGCACTAGGGATAATAATTCGATAAAAAAATGTTATTTCTTGTTTACATTTAAGAACAATGGCGGCTTAGTGGTTAGCACGTTCGCCTCTCAGCGCTGGGGATTCCAGGTTCGAATCCCGATCTGGGTGGAGTTTCCATGTTCTTTCCGTGTCCACATGGGTTTCCTCCTGGTTCTCCGGTTTCCTCCCACATTCCAAAAACATGTATTCAAGGTAAATTAAATGCTCTAAATTTCCACATATAATGTGTGGCTGTGTGAGTGAGTGTGCCCGGAAATAGACCCTGTATTGGTTGTATGTTTCCAGCGCCTAAAACATTTTCCCCTGGATGGGCATGGGGAACCCCCTGCGAGTCTAGTAGAGGAATAAGCAGAAGATAATGAATGAATATGGTCCATTTGATAATGTCTATCACAGTAACACAGTATATTGTGGGGGCTAAGATCATGTACTTTTACTTTTGGTTTTCTTCCTTGCTGTTTATGTCACAAGATATCCCTTGACTTTTGCCAACTGTAGTAGATGGAACATCTCAGTTCTTTGTAATCATGCTGCCTCACCTGCTCCTTCCTGTTCCCCTTCACTGGCTCTAATTTCTGTCTTTGTGCATCACCTAATATTTCCCTGAGTGCTTACACCTGTACCTTTTTACTTTAACTAGTTCCTTCCCTCAGGTCCTTATTTTTAGATCTCCTTTTATTGGGTTCTTTGGATTTTTTTCTTTTATGTTGCCTCGTGGTTCAAGCTTACACTTTGTAAGCTTGAACCACCTTGTAAGCTTGAACCACCAAGCTTACAGAGGTTATCTGGCCTCTGTGTTTAGCTCTCATTACAGTGAACTTGTTCATCATGTGGTTTTGAACACAATGTTCAGTCATTTGTGTTTTTTCCATGAACATTATCAGTTAGCACTGTTCTATCCTTATTAACTGTTTCTGTTTATTATTCTGACTTGTGGCTCATTCACCAATAAGGCCTTGACACCTGCACTTAAAACTCTGACTGATCATATTCACTGTTTAACGAAAACTGGCACAAGGGGGTAAACCATCTTTTTTTGATTGCAAAACACGAAGCTCCTTAATGGTAGCTGGGCTAAGGTTGTTGCTCCTTTCATACTTGTGTCTTGATTACATTACCCTTTTTTACTTAAAGAGATAAATAGCTACAAAGCTTTCACACAGAGGAATTTGGCCTCCATATTTACATCCATCTGTGTAGTGAAACACACATATGTACATACACACTGAATAAAGTGAGCACACGTGCCCGGAGTGGTGGGCAGTTATTTTACTTATTTTATTTCCTGATGCACTGTTTATCCAGACTCATATTTGGCATGTAAACAGGGAATGGCTTAATTACACATTTCTGTAGAACACCATGTTATTGGAAAAGTGCCAGCAGCCGGTTTTAAGGTAGGTTTGTTGATTGGGTCATGGTTTAACTAATAATGAAATGTAACAGGAGAAGAGAAAAGGAAAGGTGTGGAGATGAGAACAGGTTAATGTACAGAAATAAAATGATAACGAAATTAAAGTAAGTAACAACAAAGACTCACAGTATATAAGAAAAGATGTAATGAGTAAGCAAAGAGTTAAGGAGATGAAAAGTTGTAGGCTGCATGAGAGAAAATGCGAGAAAATATAATTTGCACGAAAAACTTGAAATAGGATGATAAGTAGCAATAGTGAGCGAGAGCAGTATGTATATCTCATTTCATCTCATTATGTTCTGCATTATGTTCTTATACTGGGGTCGCGGGGTTGTTCCCCATGTCCATCCAGGGGAGAGAGTTTGGGGTGCAGATACAACAAGTCACACACTCATTCAGAAAGACAAACACACTAATAAATATATAGTGGCTTATCCTCTCAGCATTGAGGATACAGGCTCCAGTCCCAATCTGGGTGGCATTTCCATGTTCTCCCTGTGGGTTTTCTTTTTTTCTATAAATTGCTCTTATATTGTGAGTGGTGTGTGTGTGTGTGTGTGTGTGTGTGTGCGCGCCCGCATGAGTGAGAGTGAGAGTTTTAAATAATTATTTGTAGATAAAAGTGTAGATCTCAGGTTTGGTTGTGTTGGGTTGGTGATCTAGAATTATTCCGCGCTGGCTTTTCACCTCTTCACCCTGCTCATCATTAGTAGAGGGCATGGTGCTGATGATGCTATTCCAGGGCACCCTCTCGACTAAGTAAAGTCTGCAGTATCTGCCCCCTTTAGTTCTGCTGTTCTAGTCAGGTATGCCGGAGTCACATGCTGCACTGCGTGTCAGTCCTACTCCGTTAATTACAAAATTACTGTGCTTTATTAGTTCTAAATGCATTTCTTGTCTGTTCTTTTTTTTTAGGTGTTATATAATGGTGTCGCACTGATGAAGCACTGCGGCTACGACGATATTATGGGATGGAGCCTGGACTTCTGTTAGACTAATGGAATTTAAATTTTTTCAATTGTTAAATACGGACAACTGATCTCTTCACAATCTGTGCATAGCTGTCCTACACTGTTGATGCTACCCGGCCGCTCATGGAGGATGACTCCTCCACTGAGCCTTGGTCCTTTCAAGGTTTCTTACTAAAAACCAAACATAACAGGGAGTTGTTTCTTGCCAGGTTCATGTGAGCTTGCTCTTTTGCGACCTGGGAATACTGTAAAGCTGCTTTGTAACAACACACCATTATAAAAAGCACTATATAAATAAATGACTTGAACTTGAACTTGTGGGTGTATCTGACCAGCACCTGACAGTGTCCCCCCCCCCACACACACGACTCTAGTACAGAGTTAGGTAGAAGAAAATGGAAGATAAGAAATAATGTATGGAAATAAGAGGTGAACATAAACGGAACAAAAAAGTAAGGTTACAGAGAAGAAATCTGAATAAGATTTTGCGTAAACATTATAATCTCAGTTCCTGTGTGTAACATTCTATGCTTTATGGTGGATAACAGCAAAGATAGATATGCTGCTACGCTTAAAGGCTAAACATCTGCCACTTTCGGGACGGCTGTATAAGGAGCTGTTGTATAAGTCCTGCTGTGCCTTGGGAAGAACTGCATCCTAAACCTCATCCGGACACACAGTGGGTTGTGTCTGGGTGATTTCAGCCCCCTCCTATAGAAATCACTGAAACAGAACAGCAAATACAGGACTGTCTACTGGACCACACCAGCTGCCGTATTAAAACAGAATCATTTATCAAAACTGGCAGGGCCACTTCACACCGCGTACATCTGAACTGTGCTTACTTTTAACTGAGACAAACACAGTTGAGGG
>JAOUQT010339363.1:0-12951 GCA_025769995.1 Xyliphius kryptos | reverse complement strand
TGACCCCAACCAAGTTGGGATCCTTGTAAGTCGCTTTGGATAAAAGCGTCTGCTAAATAACTAAATGTAAATGTAACGCACCTTCTGCCATGAGTAAGGCCAAAAGGTGATACATGGCGTCAAACCTCAAATAAACAATACTGCATTAAGGCTTGTAATCTATAGTACCAGGGCCTGTAAACTTCTTGATGATCTTCTGCACAATGGACAGAAATGGACATACATTCTTGAGTTTGTTCATACTTCTCTGCAATCAAGGTTCTCACATCCTAGGAGAGCACTTTGCTCTTTTCTCTTTTTTTCTGTGTAAAGTTTGGTCCACAGACAGAAAGAACTACGTCACTTTTCCTCCCCTTTATAAACTGGTTGAAAATGTTGGTGGCAGGGTAGTGGACTGTTAGCACCTCCACCACACAGCAAGGTTTGATTCTCGAGTGAAGCAAACACAGGTCCCCGCTTGTGCTGTCTACACGCCCTCCCTGTGCGGGTATTTTCCAAGGTCTCTGGTTTCCACCCACATTCCAAAAACATGCCTTATAGGCAAATTTGAGAAACTGAATGACTAGCCATTGGGGTGTGGGTATCATTGCATTAGTAGTGCAGGTCACAAGCATGAATAGGAGGGTTGTATTAGGAAGGCCACCTGGATTAAAGCTGTCCCAAATTAAATATCTTGGTCTTTCTTGCTGTGAACAGGATTTCTATGTTTAGCGTCTGTTACTTATCACATGATTACGATTCAATTATTTTATGTAGTTTTAAAAATTTGGCCAGTTTAATTGTGGATTTCTTAGTTCATATTTACCTCTGGATTTTTGTGTTTTAGTGCAATTAAAAAAAATTAACCTAATGAAAAAAAAGGTAAATCACACTTTTAACTGTAACAGTTTTTTAGGGAAATGGTCCTTTTCTAAAAAAAAACAAAAACAACTGTGCCCCTATTTTTTAACCATGACTGAACACCAAGTGAAAGTACAACTCATGACTGGAAACTTTGTGGGCGATTTAAATACTATAAACTGAGTAAATACTGTAGTGTCGTGTAATTTTGGTAATAATTTAATATAGTCTAATATTTTTCCCCTTCAATTTGATTCATGGCTTAGCGGTTAGCACGTTCACCTCTCAGTGTTGGGAATTTCTGATTCAAATCCCAATCTGGGTGGAGTTTCCATGTTCTCCTCGTGTCCGCATAGGATTCCTCTGGGTTGTGGGTCTCCCCCAGATGTTCTCCCCTGGATGGGCATTGGGAACCCCACCGTGACCCTAGTAAGATAATGAATGGATGGAATTTGGTTCACTCTTACTTTTCAGATTTGGTTAAAATGTATATTGTTTAAGGTTAAGTTTCTGCATCGAAAGAAAATTTATATTTCTCTTGAAGTTTCCATTTTCCTAAAACCATGGATTCAATGTGAACTGGCTGCTGTTTATTGAACCTATATAGTGTGTGTGCCCAGTCATAACCTTAGCATGCATCAGTCATAACCTGACACCCAAGAGCTCTGTACATGATCTTACAACAACGACAAGCAAAACAATTACAATTCCACAACATAACAAATCAGACAATGTCTTTTGTGATCCTTCTGTTTTAATAAAGCCAGTTTATGTTCACAAACCACATAGGTAGGGCATGTGGCTTAATAAAGCCTGCGGCTGCCAAAGTGCGGAACTGCAGGTCAGAACTAGTTATCCACTCACTTGAATTCATTTTAAACTCATGAGTTTATACGGCCTGAAGGCTATACAAAACCATCTACACGAATACACACTTTTGAGGGTTTGAAAACCCTAATTAAATACAAGGACAGAAGCTACAGCTGCATGCTTAAGATTAAAACTGGATTTCTGTGTTAATAAACTTAATCAATTGTAACTTTTACATATGCTCATTATTCAAATTATATATATGAATGTTGATACACTTTGTAGTTATACAGTTTTATATTAAAGTCTATCTGATTCTGTGCATACTTCATTAACCTTCAGTTTGGTGTTCCACAATCAATTTTCACTTTATTTGTTCCGGAAGAACAGTTTATTAATCAATTAAACTTTTTTGTTTTGTTTTAGTGGATTTGTAATCATTTTAGAAAAGCAATACGGCACTCCAGGTTGTGTATTACAGCAAATCTATCACTGCAAAGAGGTGTAACTGTATTCTGCTACACGGCGAGCCTAATAACACCTCTTTCTTATGATTTATTTACAATAATGCACACCCTCTCGTAATGTCTTAACATAAACGAACCTTAACAACCTGTCTTAACAACTTTGGTGTTAAGTGAAAGTGACGGTAAAACAACTTGCTTCCATAATGACCCCCCCCCCCCCCAAATAATTGGCTAATATTTACTCCAATAGCTAAAAAATAAAACCTTTAAACACACGCCCATTTACCCTGTCAGGTCAACACCTATAAAAAGGGGAAAATAGTATTAGAAGAGAATGAAATAAAAAAAAACCTAGTAAAGAAAAGTTTAATGACTAAGGTCAGTCAAAGGCCGAAGTGTTGAAACATAATAAAACACCGCCATATTTGGAGAAATTGGATGATGTGACCTTTGATACCACATACCACTTCTGACTTTGAGGTATCGCTAGCTACTCATCCATAACACTGCCCGAGTACTGCGGCAACAAGTACTGAACAGAACATGGATTTCTGGACTAGTGGCACTGCAGTCCTGCCAGGACACCTCGCTGAACTGATATAGTTTTTCAAAATTTTGAAAATGGACACCTAGTAATCTGTACATGGGTGTCCTCTTCCGTTGATAAAAAAACGTAGGGAGTGGTGGCTCAGTGGTTTGGGTGTTGGGCTGGCAATCTAAGGGTTGTGGGGTCAAACCCCAGGTCCACTGAAGTTACCAATGTGGGTCCTGGAGCAAGACCTTAACTCAAATAATACCACTATACTGTTTACAAAAATCCAATATCAATACTAAAGTCATATATTGTTAATTTCTTATTTGAGAGAAAGAGTAAAAACCTGTTTTGTTGATCTACTGCCTCATTTGATCTAATACTGTACTTCTCTTTTATTTTCTTTGAGGCTTTAAGTTGAATGGTAAAGCTGGTTTATTGTTTTCCAGAGTGCTGCTCTGAGCGTGGGACTGTGTGTGGAACTACAGAACTGGAAAAACAAGTAAAGAAACGCTACAATGCAACATGGCCTAAAGCTAAATGTTACTGTATTTAATTTAAATAACATTAAAACTGAAAACTACACAATATACCTTTACCAGCTACTTTATTTTGTACATCATGGTTTTTCTTTAACATTCCGGGGCCTGTTCGTTTTCCCTCACCATATAGATAAACTTGTTATAGAAAAAACTAAAAAAGAAGGATCATTCTCACCATGCTGTGTGACCCTCTTGTATCTCTCGTGGAACTGGTCAAATGCACAATGGGGGAAGGGGGGTGGTATTTAATAATGTGGCTGGCTGGTCTTAATACTTATCTCAATGTTTATATTATTTTTAACCTACTGTAACAGACTGAGTGATGATACTCATTAAGCTCCGGATCTGTTTGTGCTTATGTGTGGATTTAGGTGGCGAGAGTATGAGTGGGCGGCGGGGGGGCCGTGGGGGGCCGGAGCCCCCCATGCTGCGGCGACTGATTGAGCTTCCCACTCCAGTGCTCTCACGACACCAGCTAAAGCGTCTCGAGGAGCATCGCTACAGCAGTGCAGGAAAATCATTGTTAGAACCCATAATGCAGTGTTTCTGGGAGTGGCTTGTGGGATGCATGCCCACATGGATCGCCCCTAACCTTATCACCATTATTGGCCTCGCCATCAATGCCTTCACGACACTGGTGCTTGTCTACTACTGTCCTACTGCCACTGAACAGGTCCTGACTTCTATTCATATTCTACTCATTTAGAATGTACACTGCAATGTACAGTCATATACAGTGTAACACAAAAGTGTGATGCAATGAAAAGTAGTCTTATATAACAGCGTACATTTATTCTTCCCTCGAAATAACACAATATACAGCCATTAATGTCCAAACCACCGGCAACAAAAGTAAGTACACCTCTTGAGACAACGTCCGTAAATGTCCAAATTGAGCACTGCTTGTCATTTTCCCTCCAAAATGTCATGTGACTCAATAGTGTTACTGGGTCTCAGGTGTGCATAGGAAGCTGGTGTGTTCAGTTTTGTAGTACAGCTCTCACACTCATCCTGGTCACTGAAAGTTCCAACATGGCACCTAATGGCAAAGAACTGTTTAAGAATCTTAAAAGACGTTGCGCAACATGAAGATGGCCAAGGCTACAAGAAGATCACCCTGAAACTGAGCTGCAGCACAGCGACCAAGATCATCCAGCGTTTAAAATACCAGGGTCAGTTTGTCAAAATAGACCTCGTGTTGGTCATCCAAGGAAGCTGAGTGCACGTCCTCAGCGTCACATTCAAAAGCTGAGTAGGAGGGCTGTCTGCAGAGATTAAAGAGGTGGGGAGTCAGTCTGTCAGTGGTCAGACCATACACTGCACACTACATCAACTTGCTCTGCATGGATGTCACCCCAGAAGGAAGCTTTTTCTGAAGTCTGTACGCAAGAAAACTCCCAAACAGTTTGCTGAGGACACGTCAACAAAGGACGTGGATTATTGGAACCATGTGCTATGGTCTAATGAGACCAAGATTCATTTGTTTTGGTCTCAAGCATGTGTGGCGGAAATCAGGTGAGGAGTACAAAGATAAGTGTGTCATGACTACAGTTAAGAATGGTGGTGGGAATACCATGGTCTGGGGCTGCATGAGTGCAGCAGGTGTTGTGGAGATACATTTTATTGAGGGACACATGAACTCCAATATGTACTGTGAAATACTGAAGCAGTGCATGGTCCCTTTCCTCCAGAAACTGGGTTGCAGGGCAGCGTTCCAGCATGATAATGACCCCAAACACACCCTCCAAGACGACCACTGCTTTATTGAGGAGGCTGAGGGTAAAGGTGATGATCTGTCATACATGGAAGGTTCTCCTGCTTAAATCAGCACGTGTCCAGGCCCGTCTTAAGTTAGCCCATGACCATTTGGATGATCTAGAGGAGTCATGGGAAAAAGTTCTGTGGTCAGATGAGACCAAAATAGAACTTTGGTCTTAATTCCACTCGCTGTGTTCGGAGGACGAAGAATAAGGAGTACCATCCCAAAGACACCATCCCTACTGTGAAGCATGGGGGTGGAAGCTTTGGCGGGGGAGTCTGCACATGGGACAGGACGACTGCACTGTATTAAGGAGAGGATGACTGGTGCCATGTATTGGGAGATTTTAGGGAACAACCTCCTTTCCTCAGTTAGAGCGTTGAAGATGGGTCGGGTCTGGGTCTTCCAACATGACAATGACCCGAAGCACACAGCCTGGATAACCAAGAAGTGACTCCGTAAGAAGCATATCAAGGTTTTGGAGTAACACACAAATAAATTATTACAAAATAATACATTGTGATTTCCGGATTATTTTTTAGATTATGTCTCTCACAGTGGACATGCACCTAAGATGAAACTTTCCAACCCCTCCATGATTTCTAAATGGGAGAACTTGCAAAGTCGCAGGGTATTCAGATACCTATTTTACTTACTGTGATTTAAGGTGATGAAAAAATTTAGATTTCCATTTAACAAGATTTGACGAAATGGTGACCATGCATGTCACCATAATTGTGTAGCTGGTTAAGACTTTAAGTCTCAAGAAGGTATGTTACATAAGATAACCCATAAAACAATGGTGTGTGTGTGTGTTTAGGCTCCATTGTGGGCGTACCTGCTGTGTGCGGTGGGTCTCTTTATGTACCAGTCTCTGGACGCCATCGATGGAAAGCAGGCACGCCGCACTAACAGTTCCTCACCACTGGGAGAGCTGTTTGACCATGGCTGTGATTCCTTGTCAACTGGTACCATCCTCTTAATAGTTCCTCTTAATACACACTTTTTTCACCCTTACATATAATTAAGCAGTTTTCTCTTGCTTTTGTGTTTGCAGTCTTTGTGGTATTAGGTACAAGTATTGCTGTACAGTTGGGGACGAATCCAGACTGGATGTTTTTCTGCTGTTTTGCGGGAATGTTTATGTTTTACTGTGCTCACTGGCAGACCTACGTATCTGGAACCCTGCGCTTCGGCATGTGAGTCTATTTCTTTCTGACCCCTAGTGCTAATCACTATTATTGTACTTTGAAGGCGTACTTTTGTATTCGTGTGCATCACTGTTATATGACATTGCTCCAGGAGACTTTTTAATTTTGCAAACTTTTAAAGCCATGCTGCCACGTTCTTTCTAAAAAAACGCCAATCGTTTCTCCTGGCAACTCGCTTTCAAATGAGCCATACTTGTTGAGTTCTTAATTGTGTTGTAAAAACGTAATAATTTAACTTTTGGGATTTTCAGAGCAATATTTTTAGAAATGTTTCCTGAGCATTGCACAATTTGAGCTTGAGGTGAATTTGCTGGAATGACAACTCTGGGAAAACTATCAGCTGTATATCTCTCTTTCTAACTACAAGCCTCATTGACATTGTGTTAATACATATGGGAATGCTTCACACCAGTGAACTGAGGGTGGTCACACTTGTTAGTGATACATTAATCAGGGACATAGGATACAATTTTATGATTAGTACCTTATTGCTACTTACCTTGGATTTTTAAGAACTTCTAAGAATTACTGGACTTTGCAGTTGTACAACAGAATTATGTAGTTTATCTGTTTCTCCAACTACCTTGTCTGTTTTAATATGTTCTCAGATGATCGGGACCCCCAAAGGGGAGGTATTATTAGGGTGGTGGGTTATTCTCAATACTGCATTGACACTGATGTTATGGTGGTGGTGCTGGTTCAAAGAGAGCAATGAGTTTTTAAACCCTGTATTACTCACTACACACACTACACATTTACGTTATTGCTCCACGTTGTCAATCTAACCGTTGCTGCACAGTATTAGTCATTCTCTAATCCTTCATCAGTAATCAAAGGATGCTGCATAGAAAGATGTCTCTCAGTCCGAGGTGCACAACACACCAGTGCACCACCACCACCACATCAGTGTCAATACTGTACTGATAATCATGATGGTGCACCTAATAAAGTGAATTATCATACTACATTTTTGCCATATTTCCCAACTTTAGTGCAGCATTAAAGGGTGATCATTACAACATACACTATACATCCGCCTGCGCCTAGCTGTAAACATTAGGGGTGTAACGATACATTGTATTTGTCACAAACCGGGTACGGGCCACACGATTCGGTAAGTGAAGGCACACAATGAATACATGTTTATAGAATGCGCAAAAACCAAAAAACACAAGGCGCAACTGTACACCTGAACCGAATTGCGAGTTGCACCTTAGCTATAAACACCTCTTAGCATGCCATGCTACGTTTAGCTCCGTTTAGAGGTGTTGTTTGGCCCGCGAGTGGAAACTATAAGCAGAAATTACATACCCCGCTTTATTCAAATTAAATGGAACATGGACGGTTTGTGTGCCTTGTGCAGCAGTTGTGGTTTTTGGAAACATTTCGAACATGCTAACGCATATTCGGCAGAATCATCCACATCGATAACAAGAGTTAAAAAAATAAACCTGCAACCCGACGAAAAATCGACACTACTTTTTCCACTAATTTGACTGAACCGATGATTTTTTTTCTTGAATTAATGTGTGCATAATTCCCCGCCCCTAAATGTGAAATTGGACAGAATCATTCCGCGATGTGCTCCATATGTTGTGGTTGACCGTGGTTTCAAGCAATTTAACCCAATTCGAACTAAATTGTGAGGTCCATACCACGTTATGAATAAGCCGTGAATTTTTTGTACCGTTACACTACCAGTACTCCCGTGTCGGGTGGTGGGGTGTAAAGTAAAGGACAGTAGGAGATGCTGTGATTGTGTTCCTCTGTAGATTTGACAGTACAGAGCTACAGTTGTGTTTGGCTCTGCTACACATCTACACCTTTGCCATCGGCCCTACTTTCTGGAACCTTACGGTAACCTGCAGTACCGACTGGCCAATCAAGGCTGCTCTAACACCAGCTCAGAGCCAATCAGCTTGTGACTATAACTGCATATAAGTTTGATTGAGAAACAAGTGTGATTACCTGCTGACTAATGGCACTCTCTTCTTTCTCTCTCCTGTTTCTCTCTCTCACTTTTCTTTTCACCTCTTTTTCTAATGTTTTCTTCCCTTTTCACCTTCTTCATCATATGGACCTCTCATTTGTGTTCCTCCATCCGTTTATTTCTCACTCCTCTTCATTTTGTATGTGTTCTCACCCGTAATCTTATTTTCTTTTTCTCTACACCCCTCATATTTTCCACCCTTTCACTATTCCATTGCTCTGCATTCTGGTATTGGGTTATTTTTTTTACCTCTTAATTCGTCCTTTTATTCGTCCATCTATCCATCCCACGTACTAAACCTTCCATTTCTTCTTCTATTTTATCTCCTACCTATTCTGACTCTCCTACAATCCCTTCATCTCCTCATCTGTTGACTTTTTCTGCAACTCCATTACTTTACCGTTCCATTGTCCACATTCTTTACCTCACTGTCTTCTTCTCTTCTACATCCTTCAACATCTTATTTTTGTCCTTACACTTTTCTTTCATGGCTTCCTCCACTTTCTTTTTTCTTTCTCTGCCTCTTGTTCTTTTTCTCTTGGACTTTTTATCTCCCTGCTTCAGCATTGATGTGACTGAGGTGCAGATCTTCATTATGATCTTGTATTTGCTGGCTGCAGTGGGTGGATCTGCTTTCTGGCAGGCTCTGGTAATTCAGATTCTCCATCAATCAATCTTATGTCTTTTAATAATGAACTACAACAGTTTGTTACTAATGATTGAACTGAATATTAAGGAGCATGTGGTTTTAAGCTTGTGAACTAAATGTATTAATGTGCACAACACCTGTATGGCTTCATCTCAATTCTTTTTTTTCCACTTTTTTTTACACAGCTGTGTTTTATGATAAATAATCCATTACCCGTTATTTGGTGGTGTCTTTTATTTGGTTCGCCAGATTCCCGGATTAAACATCCAGATGAAGATTGTTCCAGCACTGTGTACATTTCTTGGTGCCGTGGTTTCTTGCACCAATTATTTTAGAGTCATTTTTACAGGTGGCGTGGGAAAAAACGGCTCAACCATCGCAGTGAGTACAGATCCTCCACACATTCAATAATAAATTATATTTATATACACAGTTATGTGCAGAATAATAGTATTGTGTTTGAAACAACTTAGAAAAAGCTCAATCCTCTTAATACTATTTATTTTCATATACACAAAGGCACTGGTTGAACTGCACATTCAATTCCAGATAAAAACGTGCATTAAATATAAAGTTTTAAACCAAAAATAAAGAAATAAAATAGACTATTTCAAAAATAGCAGTGTCTACTTTTATTTACGACCTCGATTCCTCACAGCAGGGGTATTAAAACTCAGTGGTGTCCATTTAGAGGAAATTTCCTCAGACCAGATTGTCATAATCATTTGTGTTATGATTTAGCGCCACCTCTAGCTCTATCACGATTTTATGATTCAAAAACTGAAAGACTAATCCATCCAATCATTATCTTCCGCTTATTTCTCTGCTAGGTTCGCGGTGGGGTTCCCCATGCTCATCCAGAGGAGAACATCTTGAGCACTGGGCAGATACACCCAGGACAGGGTGCCAATCCATTGCTGGGCACACAAACCCACAAACACACACTATACGGGGCAATTTAGAGCATTCAATTTACTTGCAATCCATGTTTTTGGACTGTTAGAGGAAACCGGAGAAACACACAGACACGGGGAGAACATGTAAACTCCAAGAATCTTGTTCTGATTTGTCTATAGCAGGGGGTCTTGACCCAAGACCCACGTTTTCTCATGGTTGTTAAGTCACGTCACACTTTTATAGAATACAAACCAAACACATTATTATATATATTTTTTATTTAAATCAAAGTAAATCCAGTTAATTTGTTCCAGAAAGTCCAAAATACATAAAAAACATACTGAAATTTAAACACAGAAATTATGTATATATAGTATTTACATTTTTTTTAAATAACTGCATTAACATTTCTCAACATCTAGCAGGTTTTTATTAATTATTGTGGATTACGTACATGCGACCCATTTCAGCGAGCTTGTATTTTTAATGATTTCCTTCTTCAACGCGATCTTGTTTCTGCTCTTTGTTTGATGGGTTGCTGGATAATCTTTTGTCCCATGATGGAGCTAAAAGTAAAACATTAGTTTCACTCTCACTTCTCAAGGAAAACTTTATAGTGCAATGAGACATGTCCCAGAATGGGACCCACCATTTGTAAAAACGCTGGTCTATTGAATGTTGTTTCACTTCTCTTTTGGTCAGTCAGTGTTCTTTGGCAAACTGTAACCTTCTCAACACGTCAGAAATGGTACTTTACGAGGGTTTCTTGCGAATAGTAGACAGTTTTCTAGACACAGTGTCACTTCAGCACTGCTGACTACAGCAGCATAACTGAAGGCAAAAGAAACCGTAGGTTTTCTGATCATTATGTTATGTCGGCGTATTTACACTCTCTGAATGGAGAGTACTTTTGATGAGTAGACATTTTTAGTCAATTAAAACTGATTACAAAAATACAACTCGACTTTCAGCATTACTCTTGATGACAATAGAAAAGGACTTTTTAATAGAACTAATTCAACTTTTTTAATGGAAAAAATGGAGAATGGATTTTGTGTGCAAAAAATCTGAATTATTTTTGATAAGTGTTATTTTCCTAAACAATTCTGCAATTTTATGAGGTTAAATCTAAGCTCACTTGTCATTGCGCATCCTGAATTTGGTACTGGAATTTGGCATGTTCATGTTGAAATGCCAATTCTAAAACCATATGATGTCCAGCACTAATTCATTAACTATCTGTTGTTTCTGTTGTTTTGCAGGGAACCAGTGTGCTTTCACCTGTACTGCACATTGGTTCAGTCATACTGCTCGCTATGATGATCTACAAAAAATCTGCTGTCCAGCTGTTTGAAAAACATCCTTGTTTGTACGTCCTTGCTTTCGGCTTTGTCTCTGCCAAAATCACCAACAAACTTGTGGTGAGTGAAGTTCATTTATTTTTATTTGAATGTAAATACTGTTAATAAAACTATCAGGCCCGAGCGGTTGTGCATCATGGTGAATAATTCACAGGTTTTGTCAGGCCCGACACACTGCCAGTGATTTATTTACAATAATACACAACCATAACTGTAGTGCAACTTCTTTAAAATGGTTACAACCACACTATAATAAAAAATAGGGTTTAATACGTGTGTTAATCTACACCTAAATAAGGCCTAAATGTAATCTAGTCTGGTTTTTAAAGTGAACATTAATTGCTAACAGGATAATAGCTTAGTACTTATCAGGTAATGGCTAGGTTTATATTGATTTCTATTTTCATGTATGTTACATGATTTAAAGTAATGTTCTACCACATTTGCATGTTTGACGCATTGATACGACTGTCGCGGCTGGGCAAAGGCTCAGCCAATCAGATTTCTGGACCAGATATACCCATTTTATAAAGCAGCCTAAGATATTTTTGATTAAGGTGTTTGTTTGTTTTTCTAGTGCACATTTTCTTGTTTCAAAACACTGAGGCAATATTTGAAGAGTATTCCTTGCAGAGAATTACAAACATGGGATGAATGGACAATTCCAAAACCATGATGCCTCCAACCTATTTACTGGGAAGCGTCATACTGCCAGGAACAAAGAATCTCTGGTTTTCATACTTTTTACTTTTCGTTACTTTCAGCCTTGGAATCCGTATTTTTACTGGACAGACTAACATGTCAGAACATGAAGAGGAATGAGATCACGGAGATCCACTAAAAGACTAAAGTTCAGTAATGAGCACCTTTCTGACTATTGCTGCTCCCTAAAGAACATTTTCCTACAAAGAAGTTTTAGGCTTGTGGTTAACTAGCCTTACAAAATAAAGGTCCCTGGTTTAATTCCCGGTCCCAGCAAGTTCTATGGCTGAAGTGCCCTTGAGCAAGGCTTACTAACACCAATTGCTCCACACCGCTCTGGGCACGTGTGCTTACTTCACAGTTTGTGTATATTTCATTGCACGGATGGGTAAAATGTGGAGGACAAATTCCTCTCTGTGTAGTACAGTAGGCAAAATACATCACTTTATCATACAGACATCCTATCTTGCATAGCTGCATTCGTGGAAGACATCTTATTATACTAGATGCTTGCTTATCACAAGGATAAATCCCAGTACGACGAGACTGCTGTCTTATCTATAGAATATAAAAAAGTAGGGGCTTCAATGAAGAACTCTAAAAAGTTTTTTTCCAGTTTAAAATTTTAAGTTAACTTATGTTTTAAAAATGTAGGCTTTTTGTTCTAAAACAAGAAAATATGCACTAGGGGAAAATATCAGCAAAGTATTTGATTATTTTAAGTCACTTGATAAATCAGGTAGTTCTGGTCCATAGATCTGATCAGCTGGGCCGTTTGTACAACTGTGCCATTATGTACAAGAATGCACATCTCTGAGGAATTTCGTATCAATGTGTGTAACATTCATGGAACTCCATCCTAACGTCCAAGTACGACCAACAGACAACATACACAAGAAGCCACATTGGACACATTCACACCTGGTGAAGGGGAAACAGCCACCAATGTGTGGTATATGCAATACACAAATATCTATTAAGCATTTATTAGCAAAATGCACAACATTTAACCTGTAATGACAAATATTTGCAGTGCCAACCTCAGTGGTGGACAACAAAACCAAAACAGAGATTTATTATTCATTATCTTCCGCTTATTCCTCTATGAGGGTCCCAATGCCTATCCAGGGGAGAACATCTCGGGCGCTGGGCAGATACACCCAGGACAGGGCGCCAATCCATCGCTGGGTA
>JAOUQT010339353.1:0-12952 GCA_025769995.1 Xyliphius kryptos | reverse complement strand
AAAAAGACAAACATACACTATACGGGGCAATTTAAAGCATTCAATTCACCTTGAATACATGTCTTTGGACTGTTGGAAAAAAACATAGAACCCGGAGGAACCCCACACAGACCTGGGAAGAACATGGAAACTCCACCGAGATTTGAACTGGGAACCCGTGAGCTGAGAGGTGAACATGCTAACCACTAAGTCCTCGGTAAAGTAATGTATTTCTTATGTGATTAACAGCTGGGTTGCAGTATAACGCCATAAATATACGGACAGCTGATCATCGCACATCGATCATTGTGTTAAAGGAACCGCGAGAAGATGCTGGAGTCTGAAACACACTTCCTCTGTGAGAGCCAGTAATCAGAAAGCATTGATCCAACATTTCCAATTAAGTGCTGATGCATTGTGGGTCGAGGAGTTTGTGATTACGTGTTCATGTGTGCCAACGCGCCAGTCTGGACCCTCATTGCGCCGTTATAATGACTTAAAAGTCCGAGCAGCCGCCCTGCATATGTGTTATGGGGGGTAATTCTTGCTCCTCACACCTTGAACCTGACTCCTCACTGCTCACTCCTGACTCCTCATTTATGACTCCTCAACTTCTCACTTCTTGCTCCTCATTTCTTACTCCTGACTCCTCACTGTTCACTCCTGACTCCTTATTATTGACACCTTGAACCTGACTCCTCACTGCTCACTCCTGACTCCTCATTTATAACTCCTCAACTCCTTATTTCTTACTCCCCATTCTTTGTTCCTTACCCCTGACTCCTCGCTTGCTTGCGCCACACAACCCCGCTCCTCACACCTTGATCCTCACTCCTCGCTCCTGACTCCTCATTTATGACTCCTTAACTCCTCCCTTCTTGCTCCTCATGCCTCGCTCCTCATTCCATACTCCTGACTCCTCACTGCTCGCTCCGGACTCCTCATTTATGACTCCTCAACTCCTAACTTCTTGCTCCTTACTCCCTGCTCCTCACACCTTGAGCCTCACTCCTCGCTCCTGACTCTTTGCTTCTCATTAATGACTCCTCACTTCTTGCTCTTTACTCCTGACTCCTCTCTGCTTGTGCCTTAGACCCTGCTTCCCACACCTTCAGCCTCATTCCTTAATGACTCCTCACTTCTTGCTCCTTACTGACACCGCCTGATACCACGCTCTACGCTCCTAACACATTAAGCCTTACTCCTGACTCCTCGCTCCTCATTAATGACTCCTTAACTCCTCACTTCTTGCTCTTTACTCCTCACTGCTTGCGCCTCACACCTCGCTCCTTCAGCCTCACTCCCTGCTCCTCGCTTTCAATCCTTTTACCCGTCTGACTCGTCTTCTGATTTGGTTTGGAATGAATCAGCAAAATTGTGCTTCTCAAATACCCCACTCTGATGTAATTACCCCGATCTCTGCTCCTTCGTCCTGCAAAAACCCTGGGTCTGTTCTGCGCTAAGTGTCTCTGACATCGGCGCTCGTTCCTGAGTCCGACGTGGCTGCAAATCTCATCACAGGAGAACTGAAGTGTGCAGGATTTTACTGGCACCTCAGCACTTAGGTCCCTGATTAAAGGCGCAGATCGGCTTAAGTGATCTTCTCGCTGCTTTCCACCACGCCGATTAGAGTCAGGCCGGACTGAGCCATTATCCCGGAAACTTGAACACACAAATGAGTCCACCGGGGGACTGGAAGTTCCCCGAAAGCAGACGACTAGCTGGAGGACAGGCGAAACAGGCAGTTGCCTGTGGCTATGAGCACTGGAGGGCCCCTGAAGCTCGGCCTGTTAAGTCGACTGGAATGACGATATGCATTCTGTCGATACATCAAACAGGGATGACGAATCAAGAAAATGATCACTGGTGGGTCCCTGATGATGCCGCGGGTTATAAACACGAGCAGCTGAGAAAAGTAACCAGTATATACAAATATAAAGACAAAGAAGGTACGAATGTTAAAAAGTCAGCGTCAGTATCGAACAGTTTATCTGCTAAATAGTATTGTGACTGCACAAAAATGTTTAATACGTCATTCAACACTGAGAACCTTTACATTTGGTCATTTAGCTTTGGACTTTTTTATCCAAAGCTACTTACAAATTTAATTGGGGTCAGAACACAGGGTTGATACAGCAGCCCTGAAGCAATGAGGGTTAAGGGTCTTGATCATGGACCCTCATTGGTAACTTCATTGAACGCACAACCTTCAGATTGTTAGTCCAACACCCTAACCCCTGAGCTACCGCACCCCTTTTTAAGCTCACTTATTATTTTCATGTCTGTTCTTTGGTTAAATTTTAAGTTTTTAGAACTAACAACTGTAGAATCCTCATGTCAGTGATGTTTGTCTGCAGTGACCGTATTTTTCACCTGGTCCTTTGGTGGCGCCTACGGCTGCCGCTGCGATTCCAGCTATACTGGTGAATTTACTCAGAGCTTTACTATACCTATAAATGCCAAAGCCCTTACTCATCACTAATTCTCCCACTCTACCTACAAGGCTTCCTACATTTGATGGTTTCTTCAATATCGCAATCAAATGCAAAACAGTGTTACATCGGGGTCTTACACAGTACTTTCAGATCTGAAACTGGGCTCCTTCATTCCCTACCATGTCCTTGGACAAACTAATGTGTTTTTGCTTTCCGTTTGACTGTTCTCTCGCTTTTCACCATCAAACCCGACACCACGGATGGATTAGTGTCTTTGCGAGTACTTACAAAGCTGAAACTTCTATCGTTTCTTATCGTATCCTTGTTAATTCACGTAAGAAAGCAACCCCACGGAGACCGTAGTCACAACTCCCACTATATTCATTCCACATGTTTGTTTTCGATTTTTATTTGCCGCAAACCTCACTCTATAACTTATTCATTTATTATCTTCTGCCTAATCCTCTACTCGGGTTCCCCATGTCCATCCAGGGGGGAAGTATCGGTCGCTGGGCAGATACACCCAGGACAGGTCGCCAGTCTATCGCTGGGCACACTCACTCACACAGCTACACACACAAACACTATATGGGCAATTAAGAACTTTACCTTAAATCCATGTTGTTGGACTGTGGGAGGAAATTGAGATCCAGATTGGGATTCAAACCGGAAATTCCCAGCGCTCAAAAGCGAATGAGCTCACCACTAAGCCATCATGCCGCCCTCAATCTATAATACGTTCATTTGAAATATATTAACTCCAAAGCCATGACTCATTCAAAAACAATTGCGTTTCAACTTTCATGTTGTTATCAAAGTTCTCAACGGTAGGGCAGCGTTGGTATCACTCTAGAGATTTATAAAATGCAATTTAAAAGATTTTGGGACATAAACACAAATAACATAATTTATATGTCAAATTTAATAATATAACATAATCTAAATAATGTGTTGTTTTTCTTACCTGTGATGTTCAACGTTTACTTCTGGGGAAAAAACCCTAGGTTTAGCGGTATGAGGGTTGGTGCTATTTTTAGGACACGTTCTGCGGGCGACACACATGGTCCATGCAGGCGAACAGGTGCCCGTTGACTAACGGTGGCAGAGGAACTACAATCTGATGTTCTAGAGCTGCAGAATAGAACCGTATGGTACATGGAACTGATTGCGATGATGTGCCGTGACTGTTGGTGCCAGACGAGCAGATCCCTGGAGGTTTTTATACAGGTCAGAACAGTGACCTGGGACACACTACCAGACCGCAGGGTTTGTTACAGATATCCATCCACATTGGACCAGCAACCAATCAGAGCGAGGGATTCATCCATCAAACAGAGTGCGTGAGAGTCGTAATGAAGTTAGAGAGCTGAATCTACGGCAAGATATTATGTTCAACCCTACTATCTCCAGCATCTTAGCGCGGCAGTGGAGTCCGCATCCAGCTTCCTTATGGGTCAGTGGGCTAATCAGAGCCCGGAGGTCATTCGCCACAGCAGCCAACGGCCTCCATTACACGACTGCCAGACTCTCAGACGTTCGGACACAGGGCTAGAGCTGGATACGCCATTACCATAGCCCCATCCGGGCCCTGAATCCAGGCCCTGATCCGTCTGGGATGCAGCCTGGGACGGAGATAACACAGCACTTTGCCCCAGGGACCTTATTAGTGCCCCAATCATGTCAGAAGGAGAGGAGCTGTTTCTTTCAGTCATACATGTAAGATGATCCAATTTCCCGACATGCCTCATGCTGGGGGTGGATGTTCGTCCTGGTTTTATAAAAAGGACTGGGCCCTTGGGATGTCCCACTGTATTGCGGTACAGTAGACTGTGCTGTCTGGAATATGGAGCTGTGGGGAGGAAGGGGCACTGATGGGAATTGGGAGTTTTCGAGTATTTTAACAGAACACGTCAGAATGTGAACCAGGTCCATTAGTCAGAGCTAGACATGAGGTGGTGGTCCTAAATTCCACTAAGTCGTCAAAGGTATTAGGATGCCTCTATGAGCTCTATTAACATCCCATTGTAGGTTAAGCCTTGTATGCAACATCCATCCACAAGAATCCTGTATGCAGCATCCAACCTGGCTCCATCCTTCAGCGTCCTTTATACAGCATCCCTCCATCAGCATCCTGTATGCAGCATCCCTCCATCAGCGTCCTGTATGCAGCATCCCTCCATCAGCGTCCTGTATACAGCATCCCTCCATCAGCGTCCTGTATGCAGCATCCCTCCATCAGCATCCTGTATGCAGCATCCCTCCATCAGCATCCTGTATACAGCATCCCTCCATCAGCATCCTCTATACAGCATCCCTCCATCAGCATCCTGTATGCAGCATCCCTCCATCAGCATCCTGTATGCAGCATCCCTCCATCAGCGTCCTCTATACAGCATCCCTCCATCAGCGTCCTGTATACAGCATCCCTCCATCAGCGTCCTCTATACAGCATCCCTCCATCAGCGTCCTCTATACAGCATCCCTCCATCAGCATCCTGTATACAGCATCCCTCCATCAGCGTCCTGTATACAGCATCCCTCCATCAGCGTCCTGTATGCAGCATCCCTCCATCAGCGTCCTCTATACAGCATCACTCCATCAGCGTCCTGTATACGACATCACCGTATGCGTCGTATGCTCCTTCAATCAAACCCCCCTGTGAACCACCATCAGTCAGATCTCCTGGATGGAGCATCAGGGGCTTCATCAGAATCTGGACGCGCGGATTGTAATACAAACATACAAAATGTTTTGCCAATAAGATTATTCATCAGTCGCTCCCCGAACAGCCAACCAATCAGGCCTCGCTAAGCGAGATGCTGGCGCGATAAGCAGAGTCTAAGGAAGAGGATCTCCACTGATTGCTAATCAATACGTGTTCTGCCTCTAACAGCAGTCTGCCGGCACAAGTGCACCGTGGCGGTTCACCTCATGCAGAGTGTGCAGGAGGAGGAGAGCTGCTGGAACCGCTGCCTCTGTGGGATAAGAAGCCTTCAGTCGCGGGATGAGCGCGTACGCGGAACTGCATTCATCATGTACAGACAGAGCGCTAAACCCCAACCGTACGCCACGCTGACGGCTCCGATGTGACGGAGGGGTTCAGAAATATGTATCAGCTACATCCTGCGGTGTATTGAGATAGATGTCAGTGTGTAAATAGTTTGGGGATGGTCCTTTCCTGTTTCAGGATACACATTGATCCTTCACAAAGACCTATAAGCACGAACCTATGAATGGAAACTTATGAGCGGGAACCTACGTATAAGTAGAGTGCTATAAGTAGGAACCTATGAGTGGGAACCTTTGACTAGAACCTTATGACTGGGGACCAATAAGTATGAACTTATAAGCAGGAAACTATGGGACAGACCCTATGAGTGAGAACCTTGAGTAAGAACCTTTTAGTTGTAATCTATGAGTGGGAACCTATAATCAGGGCACCTTGAGTAAGAACCTTTTTTGTTGTAATCTAGGTGTAGGAACCTATAATCAGGGCAAGATTAAGAGTAAGAACCTTTTAGTTGTAATCTATGAGTGGGAACCTATAATTAGGCTTCCTTGAGTAAGAACCTTTTAGTTGTAATCTATGAGTGGGAACCTATAATCAGGGCACCTTGAGTAAGAACCTTTTAGTTGGAACCTATGACTAAAAAACTATAAGTAAGAACCGTTATAAGTAGAAACCATAAGTAGGAACTTATGTTTAGGAATCAATAAATAGATGAAACCTAGAAACCTATGAGTAAGATTTTATAAGTAGGAACCTTTGATTAGGAACTTATGAACCTAATGTGGGTCTCTCTCTCTGCACCAATGTTTGTGATATTTATTATTTGTCCTTCCCGACTCAATTAGAGCAGAAACAAGAGGAAGATGGAGAACCGTCACGCTACGCCTCCCATACGTTCAGCTTCCAGCACCAACCTCTAAACACACAAAGAAAAATCGGAGGCTTTTCTTCCACAAACAGCCTCCGTCCCCGTCCTCATCGTTAAAACATCAAACAGAATTAGTGTTCGTGGATTGTATGAGCTCAGTCTCACTCTCTCCGTCTCGTGACTCTGCTTGAAAAATTTTTGCGGACCGACGGCTAACTCCACGTCCACCTACGGCACCTGGACCTCCTTCATCAACACAGAGGCGAGAATGTCCATTACCATGTCCTACAAATGCTGCAGCATGCATATGCATGATCCCGTTCTCCATTCATCCATAATGGATGATGAGGACGCTCGCTCGTCTCCCAGCGTGATCTATTAGCACTTAGAACCACAAAAGGGACGTGGCGTTGGGATGAAATGACCAGGTGGCCCATTAGACCCCCTACTCCAAAATCTGACATTAATTAGTTCACTGGGTGAATAAAACCTGGTGTAGTACCTGTGTACGTCCATTTTCATAGCAGCACCCCCCTCCCTCCCTCCACCCACGGCCTTTCAGGTTATGCGAGTGTAGTTGGAGCGCTGCTATGATTCCAAACAGTCCTTTTGATGAGAGAGATGGCATCTATTAAACATTTTCCGTTTGTGATGAAGACATAATGAAGGTCTTTACATCACAGACACCTGTTTTATACTGGTGTACTATCTCCACCTTCACCCCCACCACCACCACCACCACCACGACCTCCTTCACCAACTTTACCACCTTCACCCACACCACCACCACCACCACCTCCTTCACCAACTCTACCAGCTCCACAGTAATTCGTTTCCTGTTTGTCCTGTTCATCAGCGGACAGCCGCCATCATGTCCCCTGAATGCATTAGCCCAGAATCCCGCGAATTCAGAGTCGGGAAATGCCGCAATCTAAGATCCAATTATAATGGCGATGTGATATTAGCATGGACACGGTGCTATCTGCAGGCCGCGGCTGCGTTATCTTCAATTACCCGATCGTTTTTGCGGCGTGTGCAGGTAATCCGTGAAATAGTCTGTTTGGATACGAGGGCTGTCTCATCATGACTTTAATTTCTTCCCTCGCCTTCCTTCCGCAGTCGGGGGACGTTTCATTAGCTTAAAACGCCGGCGAGAGCAGCAGCTGCTGCAGGAGCCTCTATCAAGTGACACTTAGCGGATGGCTTTCCTGTGTTTTGAAAGGCTTCCTGGGAGAATAGCGCCGGCCTTGGTTATCGCTCCAGTGAGAGAGAGGTGATGTACTATTAAGAAGTAGCAAAGAAGCTTTTCCCCAGAACAAATGGAGGGGATTTGATCTCCAGGGCCGTGACGAACATCACTTGGGCCGAGAGAGGCGCGGTGCACCTAAATGTCACGCCCGCGGTCTGCGTTCGAAAGGCACTGAAAACATCTATATCTATTACCTCATCAATGGGGGCAATGGCATCATCGTCCTTCTACGGTGTTCCCGTAGACGTATACCCATCGCCCAAACCAGATTAATGAGAAGTGTCCTACCAGGGCGCTGCCCTCACTTTCTTGTTTTAAGGAAGCTACATCAGGCAATTTATCTGAACTACGATTGTATGGTTTCACCACTCTTTCCTCAAATCTTCAATCGTTTATCTCGCCAGCGTAAATTTATGTTGCCGGGCAAATCTCAACGGCTTGGAAATCGGTTCCTCACTGGTTTTTATAGCTTTTCCAATTTTGAAAAACAGACAACTGACCATCAAACAATCTGCTTTGGGACATTGTACTGTTGTAAAAAGCGCTATATAAATAAACGGATCTGAACTTCACCGGGCGACTCAGGACGCCGCAGTTACGTTTGATTTCAGGATCCCGTGCTTCTCTGATGGGTCACAGCATTTGTGCTCAGACAGCTGACTGACATATCAGGAAATGTTCTGATCAATTTTTCCCCGGGAATTCTCACAGAGATGCGAAAGACAGATGCCAGTGAGGTTTCTTCCTCCTCCCTCTTTTCCCCCCCGCGTGCCACGATGGCGCCTGTCAGCGAGCCCCATATTAGCTTGTCAAGTTAAAAATTAAAAACGCACAGATACCAGCGGAGGTAGTCAGCACGCCTGCGCTATGATCCAGTTCACCGAATATAGAGCAGTCTGTCTCCACCAGCCCCCCGTTCTCAGACTGTCTCCGAATCCGAGCGCATTGTTTAAATGACAAACCCAGGAAGACGAAGGTCTGAAAAGCCGATAAAAGCGAAAGCCCGCTCCATCTGCGGCTCGGAATCCTGCTCCGGGTTTAATATGCAAGACGGCGTCTGATGCAGGAGATAAGCAGGATGAAAGCCAATGGCATTTGCAGGTGGGGCAGATAATAAAACGACTTTCGCGGAGAGCCGGGTCCAACTGAGCGGCCCAGCCGGCCTGCTCGTGAATGGCGTCCCGGTAAATGCCTCCATTTCCCTGCTGGCATTTCAGTGGCATTTTGATATGAGCATTGTACAGGATCCCAGGAGAGAAGGGAAGGAAGGAAAATACATTAATGTTTTTTTTTTTTTTTTATAAGGCTCATCTTTATTCTTGCAAACTCAACAACTGAGATTAACAGCAGCTCTGTACTGAGCCCCGAGGTGAAAACAAAAATCCCAAATGTGACACTCTCATTTTGCAGGAGTGGATTTTCTAACTCTTGAATTTCGCATTTGGTCAGAAACCCATTACAGAGTTTATAACCTCAGCGGCACTTAATCATTACATCATATTATTTTGTCGTTTGTAGTTCGAGGACTACAGTCATTGATCAACACCCCTACAGAGGAGGTAGTAGCGGATGTTCCTCAGTACTGCATCACCTTGACATGGTGGTGGTGTGTTCGTGTGTGATGTGCTGATACCAGTGGATCAGACACAGAAGTGCTGCTGGAGTTTAAACTTCATTTCTAATCACTGTCAGTGATTCTTAACTGAAGGGTCATACTGAGCCGGTTGCGAACAGCTTGTAAAAAGTAAATTATTTAAAAATAAAAAAATACTAATAATTCTAATCTGACTCCGGTTTCCTCCCACATTCCAAAAACATGGATGCAATGTAAATTGAATGCTCTAAATTGCCCTGTATAGTGTGTGTATGAGTGTGTGGCTGTGTGTGTGTGTGTGTGTGTGTGTGTGTGTGAGAGTGTGGGCCCAGCGATGGATTGGCGCCCTGTCCTGGGTGTATCTGCCCAGTACGAGACGTTCTCCCCTGGATGGGCATGAGGAACCCCCCTGAGACCCTCATAAAGGAATAAGCGAAAGATAATGAATGAATGAATGAATCCTGGTAGATTTTGATGACCTGTCCACTGGAAAAAGTAGATCTGCACAAATGAGAGAGTCGATTTTATAGGATTTAATTGTCGAGAAGCCACTACAGTTTTTTTTTAGAATTGAGTCCGTCCAAAAAACATCTGCATGTTATTAACTTATTTGTTATTCTTATTAAGTAACAAAATACTGGATTCAATTTTGGGATTTTACCAATGACCGGTTTGCAGCTGTGGCATAAGTTGACATAAGTTCTGGACATAAATCTGTAAATTAGCATTTGTCCATGATAGCTGTTGCTGTTAGCCCTTTAGCAGCAAGTGTCTGTGCAATGACCCGATGTAATGAACTGATAATGTTTAATAATGCTGATATAGCAACATTAACAAAATACTGTGCGCCTTCAAAATACATTACATCAAAGTAATACATTCATTTTATTTTTAATTGTTGTACCATTCAACTGGAGGATTAAAGAAATGTTACCACATGAAACTGATGAGTGCATTATCTTTCAAAAGGAAGTGAACAGTTTCCTGTTTGAGTGATAGCTTGAGGACCTTTGAAATGTGTAGTTGCTCTTTGATACCCTGCATACAGAAATATCTGTCAGCGTTTTAAAAAACTGCGTTTAGAAAAGTTTATACTATTTTTAAGTGTTACTAAGGTAACTTTGTGTAATTTAGTATATATGCAGCGTCTTCAAGTAGTATTCAACCCCCTGTAGATTTTGCTGGTTTACATATTTGGAGTTATTCATTCATTATCTTCCACTTAATCCTTTATGAGGGTCACAGGGGGGTTCCCCGTGCCCATCCAGGCGCTGGGCAGATACACCCAGGACAGGGTGGAACAGTCAATTTAACTTGTATTCATGTTTTTGGACTGTGGGAGAAAACTGGAGAACCCAGAGGAATCCCACGTGGACACGGGGAGAACATGGAAACCACCCAGATTGAGAATCCCAAATTCTGAGAGGTGAATGTGCTAACCACTAAGCCACTGTGCCACCCTATTTGGAGTTAGCTTTTAAGCATTTTAAAATTTGGACTGTAGATGGGCCTGGACATGTGAAATGTCTGGACTGCACAAAAATAAATATTATTTCTCAGTTTATACATTAAAAAAAATTACAATATTTTTCAGATGGACAATTATTATTTAACCCCTGGATGTAATATTTTGTTGAATGACCATTTTTTGCAATAAAAACTATTAATAGTTGTTTATAAGACCTGATCAGGCTGGTACAGGTCTCTGGGGTAATCTTGGCCCACTCCTCTATGCAGATAGTCTTCAAATTTACTAGGTTCTTTGGGCATCTCTTGTGTACTTCGATCTTGCGTTCCTTCCAATTGAGTTTTCAATTGAGTTAAGCTTAGGAGGTTGTCTAGGCTACTGCAACACCTACATTATTTCCCTGTTAAACCAGGCATTGGTTATCTTGACATGTGCTTGAGGTCATTGTCCTGTTAACCCATCAACGTGATCAAAATGTAAATCAAACACAAAATCAAAGAGGAAAATGAAATGACAGGCTGATCCAACTTCAGTGAAAGTTCCTCAAGTTCAAATGAGGCTCAGTAGTGTGTGTGTCCTCCATGTGCCTGTATGACCTCCCTACAACGCCTACAACACCTAGGCATGAGGCAATGAGGTGGCGGAAGTTTTTTCCTATGGCATAGAAACACCCCCTCCCCTCGACTTTAAGCAGAAGATAATGAATGAATGAGTAATGGGAACTTGTTACCATAGAGATAAGCATGTCCACCGCCAATTAACTTAATAAAAAAAATTCTACAAAGTTTAAAAAAATAAAAGAAACACTAAAATAACATCCTAGATCTCAATGAATAAAATATTACAGTTAATAATCTTTATTTAGTAGATCAAATGACAGGCTAATCCAACTTCAGTTTAAATGAGGCTCAGTAGTGTGCGTGGCCTCCACGTGCCTGTATGACCTTTCTACCAATAAGTGCCTCTAAGTTCTACCTGTTGTCTGTTCCATTTGCACAACACAAAGTGAAATTTATTCACAATCAGTGTTGCTTCCTAACTGAACAGGTTGATTTCACAGAAGTGTGGTTGACTTGATGTTCCATTGTGTTGTTTAAGAGTGCTCTTAATTTTTTGAGCAGAGTATTTAAGCATGTATTATTTAAAACAGATTTTCATTAAAAGTCTGAATGTTTATCACAACACCTATGTTGTGTTGGGTTAATGTTGGTTAACAAACCAGATATTTTGATTAACATACAGCTTTGTGAGTAAAAAAGTATTGATTTTAGTTTATGCTCTTGATATTTTTGTAATACTGGAAAACATTTACATAAATGACTTAACACTTGTATCTGCTTTCTGTATATTTGCAGGTATTTAGTGTAACACACAATAGTGTACCACATATTTACCTTGTTAATTTCAAAATGCAAATAAGACAGTTGGGGATTTTGACAATCGTGAAAAGTTGGTTTGTTTCATCCAAAGTCACCATTCACGTGTTGATTTACTTTAAATGTAAATAATGTTATCATTTGCCTATTATGAAGATTGAATTAAAAAAGCTGTCTGTTTCTGACATTTAAAGTTCATCTATTTTTATCATGTATTTTACGACGGTGAATTGTTAATAACATTGGTTTCTAAGCCTGAAATGACAGTGGCACAAAAAAAGCTCTTTGGGATTTGTTTTGTCTTTATAGTCTTCGTAAAAACAGGGCTTACTCAGGGACACCATCATGAGTTCCTGGCCAGTATCAACAGGTGTGCATTAAATTAATATATACAGATATTTACTCAGTCTTTATTTATGTAGAAACCAAATCCATGCTGTTAGCTTATGGTTCCAGCTTGTTGTTATTCTCTGCTGTTGTTACTTCTTTAATAGTATCTCGTTTTAATTATATTTATGTGTATATTTTATTATAATATTACATGTATACGAGTAAAAGTTTTATATGTTGCATTTAAAGCATTTATTGAACAGATACTTGATCATCAATTTAAAGAAAAAGTGTTTGTGGCACATAAGAAACATAAGAAAAATATGCCACATATTTGACAACATTTTTTGGAGCAACCTACATATGCGAATCAGCCTTTTCTTCACATAAAAATAATTAAGAAAAGTGTGGGCACACCTGATTTAGACAATCCTGAGAAAGACACCTAGCAAACATATGTGTGTTTTCATATATGTAAATTAAATTTTTTACTTTAGAAAATACTATGGTAATGTGGAAGTACAGGGCTTGGACAATGAAACTGAAACCCCTGTCATTTTAGTGTGGGAGGTTTCATGGCTTAATTGGAGCAGCCTGGTGGCCAATCTTCATTAATGTCACATTGCACCAGTAAGAGCAGAG
>JAOUQT010339345.1:0-12952 GCA_025769995.1 Xyliphius kryptos | reverse complement strand
TGTCCAGAGCATGGAGCAGATACCAGGAGACAGGCCAGTACACCAGGAGACATGAAGGGGGCCGTAGGAGAGAACATACACTGCCTCATTAGGAGCATGCCCAGGTGTTGTAGGAAGGTCATACAGGCACGTGGAGGACACACACACTACTGAGCGTCATTTTTACTTGTCTTGAGGAATTTCCACTGACGTTGGATCAACCGGTCATTTGATTTTTTCACTTTGACTTTGAGTATGATTCCAAATCCAGACCTCCATGGGATAATAATTTTTTTTTTTTTTTTTTTTTTTACATTTTAATAGTTTTTATGTTATTTTGTTCTCAACGCATTCCACTATCTACTACATAAAGGTTTTCAACTGAAATGTTTTATTCGTTGAGATCTAGGATGTGTTATTTTGGTGTTCCCTTAATTTTTTGAGCAGTATTTATGTTTACTTCCAGAAATGTGTGTGTATGAAAAGTTGGGCCCATGATGAAATAAAAATGGGGTCATCCCAAAACATGAAAATGTATTATTCATACAGTGGAATGTATTTATTAAAAATACTTAACAAGACCAATTGTGTAAATACTCTTGATTTTATTCGAATACTAGCAGAATACCTGTACTGTGCTACAGGAGAAGTTAATACTTGATAACAACATGAAAGTTGTAAGGCAATTGTCTTTAAATTAGTGATGGCTTAATTTTTGATATATTTAAAATGAACATTTTGTTATAAAATTAGGGTTGGCAGCAATTTAAAATATATATGTGGAATGAATGTAGTGCAAGTTGTGACTACGGTTTCTTTCTTATGTGAAGTTGTCAGTAGGTTTTTGAAGTTTCAGCACTGTAGGTACTTACCAGGACCCCAATCAACCCATGGAGGAGCGTAAGAACCCATTTGCCAAGGACATGGTAGATATGCATTTGACGGCGATATCAAAACCATACAATTTAAGGAAGTGAAAAGCAGTTAATTTTTTCAGGGACATGATCGGGAATCACGATGACAAATTTCAGCCTTGTAAGTACTCGGGAAGTGGGACACTTAGTGATGGGTCAGTGAGTGAAGTATTTGCTTTTTATTAGTATTGATAGTAATCAAAGGCAGTATTTACAAAATAAAAGTACCACATAGAAACTATTTTTGTACTGTATATAGTAAACTTACATCTAATTTACTAAGACCAATATTAAAGAAGTGGGATGTTAATGAGGTTTCAATCAATCTTGTTGAATTAGACCAAACATCTGATCAGCATTCAGGAAATTAAAGCATAACTCAAAGAAGAATGATTAGTGCTGTCTCACTTATCCATCCGTACCCCCAATGTCCTTCGCCAGCACAAAAAATAAAAGGTAGGTTAAAGTCTATTTTGGCTTGGCAGCGCTAAGCCCTCATGCCTCAACCTCAATCTAACTTTTTAAATTAAATCACAGAAGCACAAATGAAAAAAGAAGTTAAAACACAGCTGGCAAGAAAGACAGAAGTCTGTTCGGGATCCTTTACTTCCTGCATGTGTTTGCTTAGGAAATTGTGTAATTAGGCTTTGTATATTAACTTCGGTAAACAATAAAAAGAGGCACCGCAAGGCATGGGTGCGTAACGACGAGAGGTTTTACAGAACAGAGCCTGGATCGTTGCTTGTTTAATCAGTGGTGCACTGCATAATGTGTGAAGGCAGGGAAATCTCACAGTTTCTAAACATAGTAATCAGGACCTAAAAGAAACACTAGAACTATATTAACTAAACACAGGGAACTGTGCTTTCATCACATCCCACAATCCAAACACTGTCTTTAAACCACAAACAGACCCAGAAAGATAGATTTTGAAAAATCTTTTGGTAATCATTTGGAAAGACAAACGAATTTTCCATTAAAGCCATGATTACACTCTAAATTATAATAATGTATAATCTATACCTATAAATGACAAAGCTCTCGCTGACTCACTTATTATTAATTCTCCTGCTTCGAGTACTCCTTCTTTTCCTATTACCCATGTCTTTTGAAAAATTAACTGCTTCTCACTTTCCTAAATTTGATTTGTTCATTTGGTATCAAACCGAAGACCCCTCCAGTGTCACATCGGGGATTTCCCCCAAGTATCTACAAAGCTGAAACTTGGCATGGTGATTGGTGTCTTTGGAAAAATGATTTTTGGTTTCGTACGTTAGACTGTTAGTTCGCTATCATTATTGAACGCAACACCTCGGATGGATTAGTGTCTTTGTGAGTAACTACAAACCTGAAAGTTGGCTCCGTCATTTCTTATCATATTAATTTCAAATTGTGAATTGCCGCAAACCTCACTATACAATAATAAGTTTATTTTAAGCATATACAGTAAACTCCAATGTCACTCATTCAAAAACAATTAACTTTCACGTTGTTATCAAATTCCCCAGGGTATTTCACTAGTTAATTATATCCTTCTGTTTTTCTTTGTTTCAGAGCTGCTATAAAGATCAAAGAGGCAGAGCTATGGAACCAAGTGAGGTAATAGATCTCATCTGTGCCTTTTCTGTGTTTATTGTCTGTTTGACTGTGGAGCAAGATTAAAAGGGGCTGGGTTGAGTGGGCCGGATGAAAAAGAGCTTCAGTTGCTGTACCAAGAGATGGCAGCAGTGGAAAGTGTGTACAAAACGTGTCTGTGGTTTCTCTATCCATCTCAAAATGCCAACCATTACAAAAAAAATCATGATTTGGGTCCGGCGAAGGCTTCATTTTCATCAGTATTCATTTTGTTCAGGTTTGCATTTGTTTTGTTGCCTTATATAAGTACTAAAATATTGCTTTGGTTAAAGAAGCAAATGCCCGCATGGTATTTTTTTGCCTTGGCATGTATTATTTTATTTAGTTTGTATGTAACAAGTTACATTTTTTTAACACAAAGTTATCAAGTTTGCATACTTTTATTCAAAAGATATAAGTTTCCCAATTTGATGGTTGGGTCAGAACATAGGGTTGGCCCTTGAGCAGAAAGATTTAAGGGTCTTGTTCAAGGACCCACAATATTACATTGTCACAAAGCAGATTTACAGTGTTCCAAACTTGAACCCCCAAAGAGCAAGCCGAAGCAACAGTGGCAGGACTTAAAAAAAATTAAGAATTCTTGGATGGACCAAGGCTCAGTGGGGTACTCATCCTCCTTGAGCAGCCAAGTTGCATCAACAGTTCAGGACACCCATGTACAGATAGTGTGGTGACCAGGTGCCCATTTTCAAAAATGATATTAAAATTAGATAAAAAAATTAAACCTGAAATTTGAACCCACAACTCTTAAATTAATAGCCCAACACCCTAACCACTCCGTTATCACATCCTATACTATATTAAAGTATTGCATCACATTGTTCAAATATTTTATAAACTTTATACTTTTATTTTAATTGTGATCAATTAAGTCTCCTTGAAGCTGTATGTATGATAAATAAAAAAAAATAGATTATAAATTATTAAAAAGGCTGCTTTTAGTCTATAAAGTCTATGATACACGTGTAAAAACACCTGTTTGAATTATGTTTTAGACGACACCGTTGGTATATGTGTGCATATGTGTAGAAGTAAGAGGTGGCGTATACCTGCTTCATATGTAGTAGCATGCGCAGTCATACTCCACGTGCTGGACTTACGACCTTTAGTGACCATAACAGCAAACTCATACATACTGTTGGGTTTCAGACCCGTTACAGTATGACTCAGCCCTGTAGTATCTGCAGACTGTAAACACAACACAGTCTATTAGTCACAACCATTCAATGTCCAACCATTCCCGTTTATCAATCGGTCATTCTTCATTTATACATTCATATTTTAAGCCAACAATTCATCTCCTAAAAGTATAGCCTAAGTAAACAGGAAGTTTACTGAACAATGACAGTGGACAAAGGACTAAGTCCCTTAACCATGGGCTACGCATGACCAAGCCCCACTCCCGATTTCCCAGCCAAACCATGATGGATCCCTACCCCCTTTTTGCTTTTCCTAGTTAGTCATGGAAGCATCGTTATACAGTCTGCTCAACAATTCGCTGACTCAATAAACACATTCGAAGTTTATGGTGGCGAGTTGTAAGTAGGACCAGCAACGTTATACTGGGGAAGGTCTCTATTATGCGTCGTAAGCTACGCTATAAAATTTTGTTTTGAAAGAGGAATTTTGAGGAGTGTCCTAACACTTAACTATCCAAATGGTTTTAGCACATCCATCTCTCAGCACTGGGGATCCAGGTTTGAATCCCAATCTGGGTGGTTTCATTGTTCTAGTTGCGTCTGTGTGGGTTTCCTCTGGCTTCTCCGGGTTTCTCCCACTATTCAAAAACATGAATTGAAAGTAAAATGGCTGTTCTAAATTTCCCCTATTTTGTGTAGAAGTGAGAGTGTGGCCAGTGATGGATTGGTGTCCTGTTCTAGGTGTATCTGCTCAGTGCCTGAAACGTTTTCCTCTGAAAAGGCATGGGGAATCCAGCGACTGCCCTGCAACTCGAGTACCTAGTGATGATAATAATAATGACATGAAAGATGTCCATACATACATGGGTCTACAGTATGATTATCCATCTATTGGTTTTCCATTTATCTATATATCTCATTGTAATTAGTTATATCATGTACTCATTTAAACCCACGTTTACCAAAACCATAGGGTTTTGGTAAATGAACCATTCATTCCAAAACCATCAATTCCCCCATTATCCATATAATCATTTCTATATTTGCCTATCCTTCCATCCACCCAAATATTTTGCCAATTATTAACACTAAAGATGATCTTTATAATCTATCTCATTATCTATGTACTCAATATTTTACAGCTGGATACTCATTCTTCTATTACTTCTCCATTTCATTCTTCACCAGCATATCAATTTCTTTCTTATTCTAGTAGCTGAACATCCATCATTTAATCCTTTATGAACATCCATCCACTATACAGTCCATCTATTAAGTCATTTACTGATCATGTGAGTAAACCATCCAAATGCACATCAGTAATGATAAATATATGTTTTATTCACCTGTAGAATTATCCCTCCAACATACCTTGAACTTGCTGCTACTAGAGTGACTGGCTCTCCACTTGACAGAGTAGTAGCGCATCTCGCTGCTTTTCTGGTTTTTGCTGATGGAGTTATCGGCCCAGCTCACTCTGACCGAGTCCGAGGAGAGGGCCACAGCCTGCACGCCTACAGGGGGGATCATGGGAGTGGACGAATCTGGGATGGGGGTGGGAAAATTATCAAACAGATGGAACAAATCATCGTCTGATGGATCGACGGGATCTGAGGCCACATCCACACACACACCCACACACATTCAAGGAGCAGGTACACACACATTGTGACAGGTAGGGGAGATAATGGTTTGTGCAAGAACATGCATGCAGGGGGCAAATGTGAATGAAGTAGTAGAAAAAAAAAACAACCAAGAGAAACAATGAAATGATAATGAGAAAAAGAGACAAGAATTAAGCTGGGTACAGACCAGAAGCAGAGGTACCAACTAACAAATAGAACTAGTAAACACACCTATGAAGAACCTAGAGAAGATAGGTTAGTCTAGAAACAGATAAGAAACGAGAGACAAGCTGATCATTATCATGTTCGATAACAATTATAAACTTCATACCACATATATTTTATTCACAATAAATGTGCAAATTGATAATTCTAAGATTACAGGCTACACAGAAGATCACTGGCTCTCACATAAAATTGTTATAAATGCTGTTTGGAGTTTATTTTAGAAAAACATTATTTGTTGTACGGCTACAGCCATTTATCATTTTGATAAATGTCGAAAAAGAAAATTTGGAAACGACAGTTCAACATTGAGTAATGGCGTCAATTGCTTTGTGATTATTGTAATTATTTTTTCAGATGTTTAATTAAAAAAAACAAAAAAACCAAGCCACTGGGCCGATCAAAGTTGGCAATTCATCATCAAGCATCACATGCAATTATATTTAAGATACACATTATATAGCAGCAACAGAACCTACAGGAACATTGTATCAAATGTCTCTGAACAGCAGCCATGAAATATTTGCCAATGACTTACATTCATTGCCATGGGCTACAAGAAATCATTTATTATTCTATTACCCATTATTACATCATGAATTTCACCAAATTATTTGAACCATTGCAAACACTATTGATCAAACCATCCACACTGCAACACAATTACTAACCTCATTCTCACCACTATAATCACAATTACTGTCAAACAGCACAATAACCAATCACTATCCAAATTATAACACCACAACTATTTCAACATACTACCACATTCATCGTCATTATATACACCATTACTGGCAATGAGACATTACATTTATTTTCACACTCACCACCATTATCACTTACACTCTTACTACAATAATAATAATAATAATAATAATAATAATAATAATAATAATAATAATAATAATAATAATCATAATAAACTATTTTAAGCCAATTATTTTAATCAGCATCATTCTCACCTTAAAAAAACAATTCCGAAACCGTTTAACACTGTATAAAATCCAAGAATTCAGTTATTAATATTAAGTTAATTCAGTAAATCTTAATGAATGTAAAATTTAATATCCGCATCACACTCAAAAATACAAATTTTTGCCCAATTATGAGTCAAAACTTAAAGAACCCAGGCAAAAGTTCGAACACACCTTCCTTTTGCTCCAATTATTGTCCATTTGATCAGTCCCACTGACCATAAAGATGCAGGTATACAATTACAGCACAGTCCATCTTTTTGTAGACTACAGTAAATACTGTGTTAGTCCCCTTTACTCTGTTCTCTAATGGTCAGGACACCAATAGTACCACCACAGAGCAGCTATTATTTGGTTAGTGCATTACTCTCATTACAGCAGCATGTGTTTAAATGAAACTACAATTCATGGCAATTCATGCTATCCCATCATGTCTATTGTAATTCTTTGCTTCCATGAATCAGGCCTCTACAACTGGTTCAAAATTCTGCAGCCCAACTCGTGTTCAACCAGCCCAAGCAAACTTATGTCACACAGTTCCTCATCTCTCTCCATTGGTTTCAAGGTACAAGGTACTGACTCTGGCCTACAGGAAAATCTTTGGATATTCCCCCTTCTTACCTTTAATCAAACTTCCCAAATTATACCACAATTTGTTCACTGCGCTCTAATGATGAATAGCGCCTGGTGATTCAAACTCACAATAGTGCTAATTCTTACTGTATTTCATTTACCACCACTGAATGGTGAACCGTTCTTCCCAACACTGCCTGTAAGGCTGAGTCTCTTAGCATTTTTAAGAAAGTTCTCCAAACACATCTTTAGATTGGATATTGCTCAGTTTTGAGGATTCTACAGTGTAACTAGTTTGTCCTTAACTTCTGACTTGTGTTGTTTTTTTATTTGTACGTTGTTTTTGATAAAAGCATCTGCTAAATAACTGAATATAAATGTGGCGAACGAAGATCCAGGGGGGATTAATAAAAAATATAAACAACTGAATAACCTGTAATCGATCAGTCATAGACTTGTAGTAAAGTACCAACCCTTGCGACCTGAAGGTGTCCGGTTCGATTCTGGGTCCCATCAAGTACTATATCTGAAGTGCCCTTGGGCAAGGCAGTTAACTTCAATTGCTCCCACCACCAAAGGTTGCCCACCACTGCAGGCATGTGTGCTAACTTCACCAGAGTGTGTATATGTGTGTGTTAAATGTCAGGGACAAATTCCTCTGTGGTTTAGCGTAGTAGACACTTTATCACTTTAAAACAAAGTCCATCTATATGGTAAATGGAGAAAATATGGAGTAAAAATGATGTATCTCCAAACTTTTGACTGGTAATGTTTACTACTCAGCAATCTTTGGTTGCCACTATCTGATATTCCTTATTATGATGTCTAACGTTCTCAGTTGTAGACAGGTCTAAACTCAGAACTGAATTAGTCCTAGATAGACCTCGCCTCAATGACCGTATATGTCATTTTTTCCCCACACATCCGTAATTTAGCTATATGGACATTGATGCATCTTAAAAACAGAGCTGGACATCATATGCCATGATATATGATATGATATGATAAATGCCCTGGACTTATAGAATAGGATTTTTTAATTGTTTTTTTTTTTTGACACAATCTTTGCTTCCACAATACCCATTCTCCCTTATTCAACATTATACGCCGTGACAATCACCCTAACCATTAACACCCCCCTATTCCACCCAAACGGTGATCAGCTGCATATTCAACATTGCCAGCATCATTTCTACCATCAAAACCATCACAACCACCACTATAATAGCCACCCACAGAACTAGAAACCACTCACAGAAACCACTTTCATCCTCAATACCACCATCACAGACCAAAAGGCATCACAATGGCATTCAATTTCACATCACAGTGCATTTCACCAAATTCTGAGAGAGGAACAATTTATGGAGAAACATGAAAAGCGGCTAATAATCCACATTGTGCATCATCACAGTAACCTGAGCACACACTATGGAATACTGATAATGTGGATAAACAGAGGTGAGTCCATGTCACCCTCACCAGACAAAACTTTATTATCAGTGTTTCCTCAGCCTGCACATGAAGCAAAACGTGTGTGCGTGGGTGTGTGTGCTGGAAGGGGTGATGGAAAAAAAAAAACTGGAAAAAACAAAAAACTAATAGCATTCTGTGTTTATACTTTAACATTGTAAAACGCAGGAAATGATAATAGGGTAGGATTTCATTGGTCTTACCAGAAAAGCCTTTCTTTGAGGTTCGGGATTGAAAATAATAATTGGAAAGGATTTGATAAGCTTTACGATAGCCTGGAGGTAAACGGCCTCTGCAGTCAGGTATCCTGCCACAGTGAATTCTACGAAGGCTAGTGATGAAAGCGACAAAAAAGCACAAGAAGCGGCTTGCGGTTCATGTGTTAGACAGAATAAAATGCCGTCCGTGACGCCGAAATCCTGCCAGCTGTTCCTTGAATGAAGCAATACGAGATTATGGGGCTCAGGGGAGGATTTTGATCCTGACATGCTTTGTGCTTTGTGTCATACTGGAGCCTAAATAAACCAGAAATGTGCTTGATTTGCTGAGTTGCACCTCTGAGACGCAGCCGAGTTCAGCTCAAGCAAAAATATCATCAACCTCCCGATTCACAGCGAGACAAAACATAAACAATACAAGTGAGAAGATTTGATTTTGTTTAGAGACCTACTGAATCCCAACACGAGGGGGGTGTTAAAAAAATAAAGAGGCGGATAGACCAAATAAAAAAAAGGGAGAAAAAGAAATAAAAAGAAATCTGTAAACCTTATATGGGAGTCCTGAGTTTCTCATAGAGTCTGCATCCATACACAAAGGATTACAGTGAGACTGAAATGCGACTGGGGATGTTGGTTTGGTTCTGGTTGTTAATGCCCATGTGTCTCAATCTGTCTCCAGCCAGCTTGCCTTTCTAAATCCATTTCCCCATTCTTTAACTGCATATCCATCCATTTAACTACACATTATTAACTTTCATGAAACAGGTAGTTCCGGTCCTTAAATCTGATTGGCTGAACCATCTGTCCAGCTGTAACATAATAAAGCAATAAGGCAAGAGAGGATGTGCATTATTGTAAATAAACCACGGGAAAGAGGTGTTATTAGGCACAACATGCAATCGCACAACCTTGAATACCGGTTACCAACACACTATAATAAGAAAAACAACGTTTGGTTCATTAATACATTGACTAAAATCAAACCCCTGATCCCAGTAAAAGATTTCCGGTTTCTTTAACAATCAAAATCTGCCAGCTTGTGGCTAAATTAATAAATGCGGTTTATGAAAAACTTTGAAATAAGAATATATTCTGTATTGTGCATTTATACGAATGTGAAGCGGTCAGAGGTGTGGGTTATGGTGAATAATGTCACGGCTAGAAAAGAGGCTCAGCCAATTAGATTTAGGTAACGGAATTACCCGTAATGCACACTTGTGACCGCTTCACGTTCGTATGAATGTGTGTTCTACAATATATTATTTAAAATCATGTACCATTAATGGAATACAGATTAATATAAACAGCAAGCCGATTGACACTGGGCACTAAGCCGTTATTCATTTACTCAGCAATTAATGTTTCCTTAGAAAAATTGTTTATTAATGATTTTGGTTAACACTTTACATATATCTGTATATATTCATACTGCTTTATTAAAACATACATAAAGCTTTATGAACAATGCTTTGTAACTTTTGTCATAAGCCTCTGTTAAATTTAGATAACCATGTTATTAACATGTAGTAGAGATCAGTATCATAAGGTTTAATGTCCTCCCCTGAAAATGAATTTATAAGTGCTTATAACTGTTAATAAAAGCTCATAAGCTCTCTTTACAGAAGATGGTGGTGCGCACGGATGCAGTGGCTCCTCTCTCTCTGTGCTCAGTGTCAAGGTCTGTGTGATCTCTGTCTCCACATCATATTATGGCATTGCATGTTTGTATTTTATTGAAGCTAAGTCTATGTATAAGGTGAGAGAGAAAAGGTATTTTGATTCTCCTATATGTCCAAAATATCTGTGAAAAAAATCTGTATCCTTACCCTTAAAGTCATCAGATATTACCTCTATAGGGGAGCTTACTTTAATTTTAATGTACATAATCACTAATAAAGGATAATAATAAAAAAATAATAATAATAATCCAAAATTATAAGGCATTATGTCACTTTGTGTTATACAGCTTTATATAATTTTGCTATAACATTTAATGACTGTGATTATAAACATTCAGCTTAGTGGTAAGGGCGTTGGAACATCAGTGAAAAGATTGTGGGTTCATATCCCAGGTCAACTGGAATTCCCAATTTGGTTCCTTGATCAAGACTCTAAACCCTCATTGTTCCAGGGTGCTGTATCTGCTGTAACCCTGTGTTGTGATCCCAAACAAGCTGTGATACTTGTAAGTAGCTTTGAATAAATGGTCTGCTAAATAACTAAATATAATGTAAAATATAAATGTGTAAATAATGCATTATAAATACCGGATTTAAGTTTAAAATAAATGCATTTATGAATCAAAGCTTGTTTTGTCATTATACTGTGTTTGGAGCTGATTTGTAAAAGCAATGAGGAACTTTAGGTTGTGTTACTGTAAATAAATCATGGGGAATAGGTGTTATGGCATGACGGGACTGTGATTTATTCACAATAATGCACTCGTAATAACCTACCGTACCTTACTGCTATATTATCATCATTTATGTAAGCATTCAGCTGTACATCTACCCATTCAACAGTATATACTTCCTTTACTTATCTTAAATACAGAGATTATTCACATTCAGCTGTGTTAATATAATTCAATCCAAACACAAGACCTCATTTTCACCTGCAGTTTTTAAAATGTAAGTGAGTGAAAAAATGATTGATATATAAATTTGCATAAATGGTACATTTTGATTTATTACTAATAATATGCACCTGTTATTAAATTTGCATTCTAATAGCTTTTCAGTAAAATACAGGTATTAATTATCCTGTCAATGTAAAGAAAATGACAATGTATGCGGTGGTGAGACATACCTGACATGGATCTGGTGACGGCACTCTCATACAGGGGCACACCCTCACCTGCATTATTAAAGGCCTTTAGGGAAATCACATAATGAGAGCTGGGTTCTGTATTAAGAGAGATAGTGAAAGGTGAGAGAGAGAGAGAGAAAGAGGAGGAGAGGAAATTGTTTAATCACTCAAGCAGTGAATATTGTATGATCAGCAATCTTGTTCAGTCACAGCATCTTCTGATGAGCTAAAGACCATCAAACCCAAATTAATCACGTAGGAAAGGATGCACTGAGACCTGGGCGGTAACAGAGAAATGAGTTCCTCCCAGTAATTATCACACTGACTGAGGTTCCCCTTTACAGACTAATTCCAACAATCTTCCCAAAATTGTGATTACATATCCTCACTGTCAAATAAATAAAATGAAAACAAAATTGCTCATTGAGTCAAACAAGTCCATCTGTGCAAAAAAGAAATTTAAGGTTGTTTGAACTCTTAATTATGCAACCAAATTATTTAATTTATTTAATTTTTTAGTTATATACAGTACATCTGAATAACCATTTTGACTTTTTACCATCAGTACATTACTATTTGCAACTTAACTTTTATTTCGGCCACCTTTGATGACGCCTCACTACAAAAAACACAAGCTACAGATACCATTATTTTAACTTAATTTTAATCATTTAATAATTGGCTTCCGGCGATTAGTTGTAAGGTCAAGGGTTGGAAGTGTGCTTTCATCAACTTTCTGCTGTTGGGCTCTTGGGTAAAGCCCTTAAGCTCATGACCTTGCACCCTACCCCAATGAACCAACATGGGATATGAGAAAATAAAAAAAGTTGTTTTTACTACTGTGTATGGCTCTGTAAATCAATAATGCTGAAAATGGTGGGCATGTTCTTGGCAACAAAAGCAATCTAATACACTTATGTTTTATTTATCAGTGTATTTGAAAATATTGCCAATAAACCAATCTTTAACATCACAATGTAGTCCATGAACAGCTGCATATATAAACACATCTTTTCCTTTTTTTTGTTAACTGTAACCATATTTAGTGCTGCGCTGATGATACATTATTATACATTTTAGATTTTGTGAGGCAATCAGGTTTGCTTATATTTTATAATCTTTGCCATGGCCTAACAAATCATATTTAAGGTACAAATCTTTTATAATTAAAAGGACAATTCTGTATATATAGTGCCAATAGGCGACTTCAGAACACTTAAACAACACAACGTGACTCCAAGTTAACCACACTTCTGTGAAATCAACCTGTCCAGTTAGGAAGCAACACTGATTGTGAATCAGTTTCACCTGCTGTTGTGCGAATAGAACAGACAACAGGTAGAAATGAGAGGCACTTAGCAAGACCCCCCTATAAAGGAGTGCTTC
>JAOUQT010339337.1:0-12952 GCA_025769995.1 Xyliphius kryptos | reverse complement strand
AAAAGGGGGGGGGGGGGGGGGTAAGCTATTTTTGATAATTGTCTGAAGCTGCCAGCGAAAACGAAGTTGGAATTTTCATGGAGAATGTCAATGAACCCCGAATCTGGTGATCTACGAAAACGAAGGATCAACCGTATTTATTTTTTACAACCTGTCCGTGACCTGTACGTGTCTGTGACCTACTTTAAGAATACTGTTCTGTCACGATTTAGGGGTGGAGCCTATTTTTTTCCTCCCAATGGGTAAAGATAACGGCACCATTTTGGATTGTTACCAATGAATGAATTCTGCTTTATGGTGATTCATGGCATCAACAAATAAAATGTGGTGACACTAAAGGACTCACAGGAGCTGAACACAAAAATGGTTCCTGATTGTTTCATGTTGAACTTTGAAGAACCATGAAGAGTTACAGTTCCGTCGAGATCAAAGTGCTTCATATATTAATGTCAATCAATCATCCCCCAGCATTGAGGCATTCCAGTCGCCATAGTAACGCTGTTCCATCATGGTAATATTATGTTCATTACTAACTGCTCCGAGATCATCAGAGAAAATCAGTGTGATACAGGAAATGGATTTTCAATGACCTGTTTCCAGTTTGATGCAGTTTGGTTCTCGATAGTTGACGAGTTAATGTCCAGCAACGTTCTTAAATGATGTGTGAGTGAGCAGATCTGCATCTGCATCATTCATCATCTATCTGATTTATAGAGGAACCAAACAGCTTCCTCAATCTTGCTATTGGTTGTCCATGAGGTCAAAGGTCTCGAAAACCTTCCCGTTCATTAGAGTTTCATATGAAACGCAGACATGCTGAAACAGAAAAGAGCCTTCCCCCAATCTGTATTTGTAATATGTATGAACGTTTTTACGTTTTATAAATCCTGTACTGTCTCACAGAGGGAACGTGGAACATTCAGGTGGTGGTTGTCGTCATAGCGATAAAACAAAGAACCTCACTTGGAACATTAGGTCAATTGCATTCAGGAAAATCTCATCTTTCAGATCATTCATGAAGTTCAGACTTCGTCTCATGGTTCTCTAAAGATCTACATTCAGTAGAAAGCGTTACCAAGGCGACAGGAATCCCTCAATGCCGGGGGATGTGATGGAAACCAATAGAGTCCATTAATCGTCAACCAGCATTGAGGTGTTCCAGTCGCATTGGTAGCGCTTTTCCATCATGATGTCATCATGTTCATTAGTGACCAAAAAAAGGATGGTCACTGACCTGCTGCACGTCATGAAAATCTTACAGAAGGTTCCACTAACGGCTGCAGTTTGGTTCTCAGTAGCTGAAGACCTTCTTCCTCCTCTTCAGATTTCAATGAAGCGGTGCACTGAAACACAGACATGCTAAAAGGAGAGGGCCTTCCCCAAACTGTTCCCACCTAGTTGAAAGCATACGGATGCATATTCAGTGTTCCCAACTCCTCAGTAAGAAAAGCAGCTATTGGCTGTCCTAGAAGTCCCTTAATGACGTCATACAATAGTCCAAAAAATGGTAAAAACACCCAAAATATGTCAGGACTACAAATAAACTCTATTTTATAAACACCGCTGCCAACTTAGAGACTTTGTTGCTGTCTTTAGCGACTTTTCAGATCCTCTAGCAAATTAATAAATATATAAAAAGCGACCACCAACAAATCTAGCAACGTTTGTTGGTGTTACTGTAAACTTTTGGAGAGTAGCGGTTCCAGCCCACATTACTGTCTTATAATTAAATATTTATTTGTAAATGATTTACAATTTTTTTTTTATTTTAATGGTGCCCTCCATAATTATTGGCACCCCTGGTTAAGAAGTGTTCTTTGGCTTTTTAGTTTTTTAATTTATTTAATAAAATGGAACAACAATGTGAGAAAAGTGCCTTCATTTGGTGAAGAAGAAATAAATCTTTTGAATGACGTGTGTGTGCCACAAGTATTGGCACCCCTGATGTTAGTACTTTGTGCAACCAACAAGACTTAATCTTCTTCTCTAACTCTTCAAAAGATGGGGGAATGCAGAAAGTAGGGTCTTGGACCGTTCCTCTTTGCCCAACCTCTCCATATCGTCCAGAGTCCTGGGACTTCTATGCTTTTTCTCTCCCCCACGGGTTTCATTATTGGGTTGAGGTCTGGGGACTGAGATGGCCATGAGAGGATCTGGATTTTGTGCTTTGTGAACCATTTTTGAGCAGATTTGGCAACATGTTTAGGGTCATTATCTTGCTAAAGGACCCAGTGACGACACCAGATTCTGATTTAAAATGTCCTGGTGCCAATAATTATTTTAAGAAGTGATTACTTATTTCATTCATTCAGTTCTTCATTATCTTTCACTTATTCCTCTATGAGGGTCGCAAGGGGGGGAGTTCCCCATGCACATCCGGGGAAGAACGTTTCGGGCGCCTGGCAGATACACCCGGGACAGGGTGCCAATTCATCGCTGGGCACACACGCACACAAACAGACTTTATAGCGGCAATTCAATATAGAGCGTTCAACTTACCTTAAATCCATGTTTTTTGGACTGTGGGAGGAAACCCACGCAAACACGGAGAGAACATGGAAACAAAAGATGTGACAGAAGAGTTTATTCGTGCATCCAACATATTTAGCACTTTTTTTCTCTCCCACAATCTCATTCCTTCGTTCTATAGCATTAGCTAAGCAAATGGCTGTTATGCGAATTAGGCGATGACATCATATGGTGATTTTTGGGTCAGCCAATAGCTACTTTCTTTACTGAGGAGTTGGCAACAGTGTCGGGTTTATAAATCCTCTACTGTCCACAAAAATGGAACGTTCCCAACAACTTTGGAACGTTGAGAGTGGTGGTTGTCATAGCGATAGAGCTATAGGTCACTTGGAACATCAGATCAATTGCATTCAGAAACAAGTCAGGTTGGGGTGCAGAACGCTCTCGCAAACTGTCGTCACGTCGTTCAAGATTCCACAGATAAGTTCAGGTAAGACAGAAATGTGTCCTACACCGAAATGTTGGATTTTTAACTGATGTGTGTATAATGTTGCTCTGAATGTGTAGGTTTTAGTTATTTTCTCCTCGAGGTGTTTTAAGAGTAGAAACGGGTTTCAGCTGAAACCAGAGACGGACCCCTCAGCAGTTTGTATGACAGACAAATTTCTACAATATTCCTCAGAGCGACGGCCACCACCAAACCGATAAATTCTGTGATTGTAATTTCACATTTTTATTTTATATCAGACGTGTTTAGTCCACGATAGGACAGAAAACGTCTCCTCTGGGACTGGAAGTTCCATCCATCTATCATCTTCTGCTTTGTTCTCTACGAGGGTCGCGGTGGGGTTCTCCATGCCCATCCAGGGGAGAACATCTTGGGCGCTGGGCAGATACCCAGGACAGGGCGCCAATCCATCGATGAGCGCACACACACTCACACACAAACACACCCTATACTGGGCTATTTAGTGCATTCAATTTACCTGGAATCCGTGTTTTTGGACTGAGGGAGGAAACCGAAGAAAACCCTCGCGGACACGGGGAGGACATGAAAACGTCACCCAGACTGGGATTCAAACCAGGACCCCCAGCACTGAGAGGACACCGTGCAACCGTTTCGCCCAGAACTGGAACTTTAACAATGAAATATTCTGACACAACAGATGTTTTCAGGTTTTATAAGAATACAGCTGGATCACCTGCCGTGTCTCACTGTTTCAGAGGAACCATGGCTTCATCAAACCAACATCGTGGTCTGAGGGCCAGACTGAGGGGCTTCTTTTGCAGAATGCCCAAACCTTCGGTAAGTGGTGACTTCCTGATTAAAACGGAAAAAAGAAGATCTAGTAAGAAAGTGCAGCGTTCGGTTTGTAGCCGTAGTGTTCAGTTAATGTCCTGATTGTGGGTGTGGCTACATTACGCTCACTAACCTTAAATCTATAATATAGATGCTTTACTCGGCCGCGCATTTCTGCTGCGGCTCGTCTGGTTTAATGGCTGCATTTGAAGTGATGGCTTTGGAGCTTATATACTTCGGCCTTATTATATCATTCTATATACTATATCATACTATAGCTGTTACTTGTTCTACGTCCGGGTGGCGAGCATCTTTACAGGCTTTCTATAATTCTGTGTTCATAAAATTTTACCGTGCAACTCATAGTTAACTTACAGCGATGTATACCACGTTGTGTTGCTCTTTTACAATACATTCCATCCATCCATCATGATCTGCTTATTCCTCTATGAGGGTCACGGTGGGGTTCCTCATGCCCATCCAGGAGAGAACATCTCAGGCGCTGGGCAGATATACCCAGGACAGGACGCCAACCCATCGCACACTCACACATCCATATACAGGGCAATTTAGAGCATTCCTTTTATCTGGAATCCATGTTTTTGGACTGTGGGAGGAAACCGGAAAACCCAGAAGAAATCTAAGCGGACACGGGGAGGACATGGCAACTCCATGGCATCTTGGGTTTCGAATCGGAAGTGAGAGGTGAACAAGGGGTGTGTATATTTTTGCAAGCCACTGTCTCTGCCTGTCACTCGCATTTCTGCAGGTGTCTCGAACATATCTATCTGTGATGCAGCTGCTCTTTATTCTGCATAATAAGATGTTTTTAGCCCAAAGACGAAACATTGCCGGAGGCCCAGATGTAAAATGCACGGCCGTCACTTTTTGCCCCTAGGGGGCGTTGCACATTTTACTGTTGTTATGTGGTGTCTCTACAGCTGCTGTTTTTAGAAATGAAAACATTATCTTCTGCTTAATCCAATACCAGGGGCAAGGTGGGCTTCCCGATGACCATCCACAGGAGAACAGTTCCTGCGCTGCGGAGACACACCCAGGACAAAGTGACAATCCATCGCTGGCTCCACACTCACAAAAACACACCCCTGATTTGGGAGTGAAAAAGGAGAAGATAGACACTCCACCAGAATCAAGATACAAACCTCTATACCCCGTGCTGACAGGCGGATATATGAACCATCATGCCAACGTGCCACCCAATGTAAGTGACGTATCCAAATAAATGGGCATGGAATGGGTCTCCAGTTCTCTAATCAAACTACAAACGTGATGCCAAAAGAAGATTGTGATTTTCACCGTTTGCTGTGTTTAAGGGGGCGGAGTTGGGTTGGTTCCTTGCTAGTCCTGGGGTTCCACGCTGGTTACCCGACATATGTTGCGCTGTGGGTTATTTTAGGGTGCCGGGGCCCTTCGGGAGAGTACAGTGAGAGTGTTTTGGTGTGTGGTATCCTGGTTTCAGTGATGAGGTTCCTATAAAGATCATAGTTCTTGATGGCAAACCGCGTGGAGATCTCTTCTTGCTGGCTGATGTCACAAATATGTATCCTTTACTGTTTTAAAAAAGGATTATAACGTTTTGTTCACGTTTCTGTTCAACCTGCAGGATCAGATGGAACCGTCCGTACAGCAGCTGCTCAATGACCTTGAATCAAAGGACCAGGAGAGAAACATGGAGAACCATACGTTTGAAAGATCTGACAAGTGGGAACAGAGAAACAAGAAGATATCAGAAATCCTAAGTGCAGATCTCATGAACTTTCAGGTCCATCTCCAGGAACAGTACAGTGAGATGCAGCGAGAACAGGAGAACGAAAAATCAAGCATGAAGATGGAAATGGACAAAATCAGTGAGCAGCTGGATTCAGAACGTAAAAAGTGGAGCGAAGAAAGAAACCGAATGAAGCGTGAGTTTGAGATGGAGAGAGAACGGATGCAGCTGGAGTTGAAAAAAACTTTAGAGGGCGTGGAAACTGCACAAAGTCTCCAATGTGATCAGGCGAAGGAGGAGAACATAGAGAAGTGTCAGAACCTGAAAACCTGTGTGCAATCGACGGACCATTGCGTGACTAATCCGCTGCCAGAAGACGCCGAGGTAGGAGTTCCAGAAATGGAGACGAGTGAGACGTTCGCGGAGGTGGACACGTCTAAAGAGGAAGAAGACACAGAAGATGAGCAATCACAAGTCGTCCAGACAACACTGGAGAAGCCGAGAGAGGAGGCTGAACAGAAGGAACGGGTGACGGGCGTAACGGAGGGTAGCGGGTATCAGACTGAGTGCTACTGCTGAAGTGAGGCTTTACTTAAAGGTCAGCCCTGCATGGTGTTTTTCCCAAACCATTGATGAAAAAAAGCTCATTGTCTCTGTATGTTGATTTAGGAATTCATTTTCTTTTCTTTAAGGCCTGTTCTGTGGAGTTTGGGTTTATTTGAAGTCATTATCTAAGTGACATTAAGTTCAGTTTCATCCTGAAGTAGCTTTACATTATTATGAGCCTGAACCCCCAGAGGACGAACCGAACTGACGGGGCAAAAAAACATTTCTTTCACAATAAACCTTACTAAAAATACATATTTTGTAGAGTTCCAGACTTTATTGCTTCTTCATTTATTACTTTTCTTGTTGCAAATCACATAAAATCAAGAATCATCTTCCGCTTAATCCTTCACATCCAGGGGAGAACATCTCGGGCACTGGGCAAATACACCCTGAACAGGGTGCCAATCTATCGCTTGGGCACACAATTCACTCACACAACACTATAGGGGCAATTTAGAGCAGCCAATTTACCTTGAGGGCGGCACAGGGTCTTAGTGGTTAGCATGTTCGCCTCTCAGCACTGCGGATTCCGGTCTAGTTGGAGTTTCCATGTTCTTCCCGTGGACAAGGGAGAACATGGACACTCCACCCAGATTGGGTTTCGAACTGGGACTCCCCAGTGCTGAGAGGAGAACATGCTAAACATTAAGGCAGCGTGCCAACGTATTATAAGAATAAAATGGTAAAATAAATTGGGACGGCACGGTTGCGTCCTCTCACAGTCCAAAAACATGGATTCAAGGTAAAATGGCCATGCTCTAAATTGCCCCATAATTTGTGTGTATCAAGCCCAGTGGAGGGTGAGGGTTGTGTCAGAAAGGGCATCCGGGGAAACACTTGGCCAAATATGCCAGTTCATTGCTGGGGCAATGAAACACACACACACACACACACACACACACCCCACCCCACCCAATGATACCAGTTCTGTGACCAATAAAGTACAGAGAACCAGCAGGGGACTAGCAAACATAGATGGACTACAGTTTGTAATTGGGAAACTACAAAGTCCATCTATATGGTAAGTGGTGTGCTATTTGCTTGTATTGACACACGTGACTTTATGCAACATCTGAATTTAATTAAACGTGTGTCCCAATAATCGTGTCCTGTAGTGTAAATGAGGCAATGAATAATTAAAAGTATCAGTTATTTAAAGTTTTGATATTTTTACCATGATTCAGTGTTAAAATGAATCGTTTGTCTAAAACCGGAAGTTAGCTTGCAAACGATTCATCTTGGTTTATCTGTAAAAAACAGTATTTAAAAAAAATTGATTTCTTCCCCGTTCATACATATTGTTGTAAATTAAAACGACGATGGAACTCGCATTTACACGTTTATTTGCGTTTATTAACATGCGAATGATTGAAATACACAACGAATTATAATTATAAGTATTATCACAATTGTTATTAATAATATCGTTTAATATTTAATGGCCGCCGCCAGAGCACGCTGTTCTAAAAGGTCATTCAGTGTGTTGAATTAGTTTCTGACATTAAACTACACTTCCCATGATGCACTGCGCAGGATGTTAAACAACACAAGCAGCCGGTGAGTGAATGAGCGCGAGCAGTGCAGTCTGAGGTAAATACTCTTCTAAAATACGGACTGGTCATTAATACTTACATTAATAATGACATTAATACTGTTTCGTTTAATGTTTAAGTCATAATAAATGTCTGTCTGTCTGTCTGAGCTCCTGTTTTGTTGGTAAGGTTCGGTTCCATTGGTCCGGTTTATGAATGTAATTGAAAGTAAATCCGAACTGTTACAACAAATCAGACACTGAAACATCAGAATAAAAATAAATGACAGGACAGGACTTTTAGTTCTTCAAATCTTTAAACGACAGTAAAATGGAAGTGCTTTTATTATGAAATGCTCCTCTCTTACATTTTCATTTCACACAGATGTACAGCAGCAGCAGGAGAGACACCTGTCCCAAAAACTGTCCTTTAAAAGTTGGGGTCAGAGTTCAGAGTCAGATTACATGGTCCAGTTCCTAAAGGTGGTTAAGGGTCATGACCCTTCAGCTTCTGGGTTCAGTCATTTAGGTTCTCAGTCAGTCCTTTTAAGGTTCTGGGCCAGTCATTTAGGTTCTAGGTTTAGTTTCTTTAGGTTTTGGGTAATTCATTAAGGTTTTGGGTCATTCATAAAGGTTTTGGGTCATTCATTTAGGTTCTGGGTTCAGTTTCTTTAGGTTTTGGGTCATTCATTAAGGTTTTGGGTCATTCATTAGGGTTTTGGGTCATTCATTAAGGTTCTGGGTTCAGTTTATTTATGTTGTGGGCCAGTCATTTAGGTTCTGGGGTCCTTAGGGTTCTGGTTCACTCCGGTTCTTTCACACTAAAGTCACGTACGTTTCCTTCTTTGTTCCCATCACTTTCCCTCTGCACTTCTCTTTGTCCTCTCGTTCTTTCTTGTTGTTTCTTCCTCGGTTTCCTCTCATTTATTTATTTTACACGTTGCAGTTGTTCTCCCTGTGCGTTTCTAAGCAGTGCTCTGTTTTGATTTAGGGACAGTCGTGGGCTTGTGACCTTAAGGGCTCCGGTTTAGTTCCTGGTCCCACCAAGTACTCTGGATGACGTGCTCTTGGGCAAGGCACCTAACACCAATTGCTCCCCGGGCACCATGTACAGTGCTGCCCACCGCTCCGGGCATGTGTGCTCACGTCACTTAGTGTGTGTGTGTGTGTCACTGCACAGATGGGTTGCATGTGGAGGACACACTCTGCTTTGCCTTCTGTACTGACACACAGAGCATCAGTGAGGTCAGACACCGATGTTGGACAAGTCTCATAGTCTGTAGTTCATCCTAAAGTGTTAGATGGGGTCAATGACTGAAGTCCCTCCACATCACTCACCTATGAATCCTGCTTTGTACAAAGAGGAACGTTAAAGGGCCTTCCCCAAACTGTTGTAAGCCTACAGGTTTATTTATAAGTGTCTTTATTTTATTACTTTCCGTCTCTTTGCTCTTGCAGATCTCACATGGCGAGCCAGCTGCTGAAAGTATCCTCCCTCGCCGCCGCCGCCACGTTCGCGTCGTCCGGCGTTTATCTGTACCGCCGGAAAGTTGACCTTAACGACCTCAGCGTCGTTCGGTTCGGAAGAGCGGCTGCAGCGGTAAATACCACACTCATCCTTTAGTTTTCAAATATTTATTTATCTTCCAAACCCCTCTAAGGCGCTGGAGCCTATCCCAGCACTTACACAAACCTGTGTTTGCTTTCAGACGGCAGCTATCAGCTATGACTATCTCACCACACTGCGAGACGTTCCGTCCGGAACCGAGGAGCACCGGCTGCTCCGATCAGAGGTACAGCCGGGTTCTGGGTTCTCGAGGGGGTTTAAGATCTGTTCTGGATTTTTCTACAAACATCATTTATAATTATCATGTTTTTAAAGCTTTTATTGTTAAAAATGACAGAATTAAAGTGATTAGCTTCTTATTTTCAGGTTTTACTTTTAGTCTTAGTAGAAAAAAATCTGACCAAACAGTTTGGGGAAGGCCATTTCCTGTCCCAGACTGTCCCGCAGAGCACCAGGCATCACGGCGGGGTAGTTGAGGGGTTATGGTGATGAGCCGCAGATGCTGGGTTTGAAGAGTAAACGTTGAAAGTTTTATTTTCGGTATCCATCGGGGTGCGTCTGTGGCGTTCCGTCCTGTTTGCTGAGCGTTCTTCGCTGATGGCTTCCTGTCTCTTCAGCTTTGTGTCTCGTCTGCTTTATGTTTGTCCTTTGAATTGATTCTGTTATCTGAGCTGACGATCTTTGCGGCTCTTTTAAAGTTCCTCTCAGAGTTTTTAACTCCAGTCCTGATGCTGTTCGGTTCGAGATATTCATTCCTTAATTCATTTTTGTACAAAAGTTTGTATAGTTGAGGTTTTTGTTTTGTTTGTGCAAGTCTCTGGCTCTCCCAGTGCGCTCTCGGTCTGTTCCAGTGTGGTTTCGGTCTCTCCAGGTTGAGGTTCGGTCTCTCCAGATACGAGTTCAGTCTCTCCCGGTGCAGGTTCTGGTGTCTCCAGGTACGCTCTTGGGCTCGCCCGTTGTGCTCTTGGTCTTTTCCTGTGTGGTTTCGGTCTCTCCAGGTGCGGGTTTGGGTCACCCTGTGCACACTTGGTCTTTTCCAGTGTGGTTTCAGTGCGCCAGGTGCAGATTCGGTCTCGCCGATGCGCTGTCGGACTTTCCCTGTTTGGTTTCGGTCTCTCCAGATAAGGGTTTGGTATCTCCCGGTGCAGGTTCTTGTGTCTCCAGGTGCACTCTTGGGCTCGCCAGGTGTGCTCTCGGTCTTTCCCAATGTGGTTTTGGTTTTGCCAGGTGCTGGTTCGGTCTCTCCAGATAAGGGTTCGGTATCTCCCGGTGCAGATTGTTGTGTCTCCAGGTGCGCTTTTGGTCTCGCCAGGTGTGCTCTCGGTCTTTTCCAGTGTGGTTTCGGTCTTGCCAGGTGCTGGTTTGGTCTCTCCAGATAAGGGTTCGGTATTTCCCGGTGCAGGTTCTCGTGTCTCCAGGTGCGCTTTTGGTCTCGCCAGGTGCGCGCTCAGTCTTTCCAAATGTGTGGTTTCGGTCTCTCCAGGTTAAGGTTCGGTCTCTCCAAATAAGGGTTCTGTATCTCCCGGTGCACGTGCTTGTGTCTCCAGTTGCGCTCCCGGTCTTTTCCAGTGTGGTTTCGATCTCGCCAGGTGCCGGTTCGGCCTCTCCAGGTTCAGGTTTGGTCTCTCCAGATAAGGGTTCGGTATCTCCCGGTGCAGGTTCTCGTGTCTCCAGGTGCACTTTTGGGCTCGCCAGGTGCACTCTCTGTCTTTCCCAGTGTGGTTTCGGTCTCTCCAGGTTCAGGTTCGGTCTCACACAGTGCACCTGGTCTCACCCGCTGTGGGTTTCGGTGTCTCCAGTTGTACTCTGTTTTTCCCAGTGTGGTTTCGGTCTCGCCCGGTACGGTTTTGCCATTCTTCCAAACACTGAAATGCTGCTGCGTCACTGTACACTCCTGTGTGCAGATAAAACTCAGGGTTGTGTTGTGAGGCAGCACGCTGTGCACAGTGACTGAACCCATTAAAACCCACAACGACACGGAGGTGCACTTAATAAACCTCCACCACACATGTTGGTATGTTGAGTAAAAACGACGTGTTGTAATTGCGGGAGCGCTGTACGTGGTGATTGTGGTGATGATGCGAGTTGGTTCCAGACGAGCTGCAAGTTTTGGGAAAGGTCAGCATGTCTGAGTGATCAGTGAAGCCTGCAGAAGGAAATGCAGCTGCTTCGTTCTGAGATAGGACGTTACTCTCTCTCTCTCTCGCTCGCTCTCACTTCCCCCGGGGTCGGCCGTCAAGCCTCACTACCCTCACTGATTAGAATTAATGCAAGTCCCTGCTCTGATATAGAGAAGAGATTTGCCTTGTAATTATTATGAAGCTGTAGAGGTGATCCAGTTCACTTAGCGGGTGGAGGAGGATTCGGATCGTTACGTTCCCCAATGTTCGGTGTGGACAAATAAAGAGAAGCCAGTCATGTTTAAGACTCAGAAATGTCTGACCTGATGTCAGACCTCCATTGTCCAAAGACTTCGACTGAATCCTGACCCCAACATTATCTAACAACTTTGGGGACATTTGGAACAGAGTTTATGAGCCGGAGAGTCCAACACCGGTGTCTGATCTCACAAATGCACCACGGGACACGCCCTAAAATCTCATAGAAAGCCTTTCCAGAAGAATGGAAGCTTCTGGTAAGGCTTTTTCGCGGTCATGTTTTATTTTATTATTATTTTTTACAATATTCTGATCTATAAGCCCGAGTTCAGAGCTGTAGGTCATCCCTGTGTTGTGGTACGGCTGTGATCACCGGCGTCTCGCCTGCTCGTGTAATGAGGTCCGTTCCACACAGTTAAGCATCTGCTGGTGCTCTGAAGCTCAGGCCAGCTGCTCTTTGTGGCTCAGAAACCATTTCTCATACACCATTAATTTTCTGGTCATGAGCCAATGGCGTTCGTGGGATGATGGGAGGAGGAGGGAGTCCCGCAGGTCGGGTACAACGTTACCGGGTCCTGAGGATTTCGGAACATTGGATCTCAATCAGGGCTTTTTAATTTCTGATCTGTAGTAGGGTTGCTGGCTTGAATCTGATTGGCCGAGCCGTGACATTATTGACAATAACACACACCTCTGCGCACTATGCATGATCTACTATACATTATTTTAAATCATAAAGTACACATTCATGTAAACAGCAATGAGCACTAAGCCTGTAGCGGCATTTTTTATAAATTTTACTCTGTAATTTGGCCACTAGATGGTAGTATTTGATTGTTAGGGAAACTCAGCGATCAGTTTTCACTTTAAAAAGGGTACTAGATTACGTCGCGGAAAAGCAGATTATAAAAGGTTTATAAGGTACGAGAGGACGTGTCACAGTATTTATTCGCAATAGTACGCAACCTGGAGTTACACACTATAATACAAAAAAAATGATTCATAAATGCAATTATTAAATGTAAAATCATTAATAATCTTTTCCGCAGCGAAATCTAGTCCGGCTTTTAAAGTGAACGCTGATCGCTGAGTAATAAGTTTCCAGTTTCTCTAACATTAAAATACTGCCATACAGTGGCCAAATTACAGAATGCAATTTATTAAAACATTAGCAGCAGGATTGGTGCAGCTCGGGAATCGGCTCGCTTTTTATATTAATATATTCATTTTAAATCATATATTTGTAAAGAAAACAATGTACCTCCAGGTCCATCACACTTGTGTGAAATCACGCTGTCCAGTTAGTGTTCAACACTGATTGTGTATCAGTTTCACTTGCTGTTGTGCAAATGGAACAGACAACAGGTAG
>JAOUQT010339317.1:0-12953 GCA_025769995.1 Xyliphius kryptos | reverse complement strand
TTTTGTTTGTTTAAGTAGTATTTTTGTAATTACAAAGTCTTATCATTAAAACCTGCATTTAGGGGCCATCCTGCCAATGCTCCAGTCGCTCAAAAAAAAGAAGTTTTGATCATAAAAAAACAAGTTTTGTTATTATTTCAAGGTAACCCATAAAGAAATATAACAAAGAGGTCATGTCATTACGTCAGTGTTACTTAGTTGCGTCCTCATGACTTGTGTAGCGGCAGTATGTAATGCAAGTGTTAAACCCCTAATTTTGGTGTATGGAATAATAAATTGGCTTTGAAATGCTTTTTTCCCCCTAATAATATCAATAATTTAAAACTTTCATTATTTCAGGACTTGGCCTTCTATGGGCGCAACAAGAAGGCAGGGGGCGGGGCATCCGTTGCCAATGCAAAGTCCCAGGACGATGAAGATGACGAGGAGGAGGAGAAAGAAGATGATGAGGAAGATGAGGAGGAAGAGGATGATGACTGAAGATCATGCTGAAGTGCACCGACCTTGCAGCAGGGGGCCTTGTCAGATCGCTGCTGTAGTGGTTTTTGAGAAGGCAGGACAACGGCCCAAACCAACCTCCTTTTCTGCAAGTCACACTGTTTTGAAGCATGTGGTTGGGGGAGGGGTGTGAGGTGTATTTTGTATAGCTGTGAGCTTCTGGTAGTGTAATGTATTTGATTTTGTTTCCCGCCCAGCTTTAGATCACACAGCGTGAGGGCAGTGTCTGGGTCTGTTGAGGGCTTGCTGGACTGGGGTAGCTGCATGCAAGCGACCTGACCCATGTGATCCGTGCGGGAGGGGAGGGGGAGGGGATAAGCGTTCTGTCTCTGTGTGTTTAACCCGTTTAGTGACCTGCGGTGTTTGGATTTTAACGTATCGCTCGTTTGATGCTGGCCAGTGGCTTTGTGTTAAAGTTCTAAATGTAATAAAAATTTTAGCGTTAACGTATATCTTTGTTTTGATTCTACATCTCATCCACGAACGGAGCGCTACCATCATGGTAAGTACTCATCGATGAGTTAATGTAAAGTAAAGGCAAAGCTTGAGATTGCTATGGAAATTCCAGGAAGTTTGTATGTGATGCACTGGTGGAATACAGCCATCAAATACGGGAATGACAGACTTGGACTTAGTATTCCAGTGCTGGTTTGTCATATTCGGAAGATATTTTTCAAATCAATGTATAGGGTGAATCTGCAGTGACTGTGGGGGGTGCTGGCTTTAATAATAACAACAACATTTAGATTTAAGTCAGAGGCAGAAGAGACCACCAGGCGGCAGCAAAGCGCAACCTGAGCCAGTCATCAGAACTGGGAAATCTGACTGGTAGGAAGCGGGCTCTTAAACTCTTGTTAATTTGAATACCATGGGACAGGAGCGGGACTTTTGCAGAGTTTTATCAGCCAAACGGCGGTGGTTTAAGGGTTAATACTGTTTGTCATAAAGCTTAGTGGTTAGCACATATGCTTCTCAAAGCTGGGGATTCACGGTTCGAATCCCAATTTGGCTGGAGTTTGCATGTTTTCTCTGTGTCTGCGGGGGTTTCGTCCAGGTTCTATGGTTTCCTCTCACAGTCCAAAAACATGGATTCAAGGTAAACTGGCTTCCCTAAATTGCCCCATATAGTGTTTTTGTGTGTCAGCCTAGCGATAGAATGGAGCTCTGTCCTGGTTGTCTCTTCACAGTGTCTAAACAGTTCTCCCCTGCATGGGCCCGTGGAACCCCCTGCAACCCTAGTAGAGGATTTAGTGGAAGATAATAAATGAATGAAAATAATGTACTGTATAAGAGGGAGTGGTAGCTCAGTGGGTAGGGTGTTCGAATTCCAGCCCACTGAAGTTACCAATGTGGGTCCTTGAGCAAGTCTCTTAACCCTCATTTCTCCAGGGTCCTGTTTCTACCCTGTGTTCTGACCCCAACCAAGTTGGGATACCTGTAAGTCGCTTTGGATAAAAGCGTCTGCTAAATGTAAGATAGCTGGATAGCTATCACGCATACAAATATGAAGCGCTCAGAGGTGTGGGTTAATGTCAATGATGTCACAGCTGGACAAACGGCTCAGCCAATCAGATTTAAGGATGGGAACTAACCGTTTTATGATAAAGCAATATGGTACAAGAGGGTGTGCATTATGAATAAATCATGGGAAATTCACAACCTCGAGTGTGTCATTGATTTTATAAAATGCGTGCAAACTAACTATAATTAAAGAGAAACTGGAAACCTGTTACTTAAGTGATCGAATACTTCCATCTTGTGGCCAAATTACAGAACACATCTGGAAACATTAAGAAAAATACTGTATTGTATATCACACATTGATACCAATGTGAACCGTTCAGAGGTGTGTATTATTGTCAGTAATGTCACGGCTGGACAAACGGCTCAGCCAATCAAATTTAAGGAGCATATCTAGCCATTTTATAATGGATATTTTTACTTATACAAAACACATGAACAAGTCTTCTCGAAGAAACCTACTGCCTGACATACACTTAAAAGCAGTATTAGTCTTAAGTTTGTCTACAGCACTTTCAGCCTACTACACCTGATCCAGCTTATTAGCTACTTAATTTGATAATTGATCGTCTGGAGCAGAGGTGGTGGACTGAGCTGAAGCTAAAGTCGCCATGAAGGTTGATCTGCAAGACCAGGGCTGCTGTAAACCATCATCTTATCTTAAAACAATTGCATATCTTTTAAGGTGATTGTTGGGCCAGAGTGAGTGCTTTACTCATCTGAAGTCCTTACTTTATCAATCCAAAATAATGATAATGATAAAGGATCTAAATGTGTGGTGGAATTAGTACCAGAGGCCTGAACTCTGGACATGAGTAGACTCATTGATGCTAGGTTAGTTCTCTTGCTAACCTTTGTTGACAAAAACACACATACAACAACGTTAATTCCCATTTAACTATTAGAATGCGTTTAAAAACGTCCCTGTGTTTGTTATAGCCCTTTTCCCGCTGTGTGAGGACGTGTCAGGAGTCGATGGAAGAGTTAAAAGTTGGCGAAGTTTGTAACAACATGGCGTATGACTGCCTTCTGTTGTAGTCCAAATATCTTGTAAGTAGGTCTGCTTTGGGTTTATTTCCGTAGTTTTGTTTAGTGTCGTTTTCTTCATGTACAAACTACACACCACAATATGTGTGAACATAACTTTTGTTTCCAGCTTGTTTTACTCTTATCGCTAAAAACAGGACCGCCAGTAATCAATGTGGTCGCAAGATGGCGCTTCGGCACCTGGTTGAAAGACGCAGCTCAGCTGTATGTTACAGCAGAACATTTCAAAGGACTACACGATGATGTACACTATACAGACACAATAATTAGGACACAACTCAACCAATATATCCCTGTGTTTCATACCACAGGTGAATAAAATGCACATAGCTACACATTTTGGACCCTTAGTTTGTTCTGACAGTTGATCCCAGTTTTAGTATGTCTGTACTTAAAAAAAAATCCATGGTTTGACATCAATACTAATACTTTATTCTCTTGGAAAAAATAAAAACTGAAGTATATAATTTCTGTATAGTGGCTGACCCTATGCTTTGGATAATGCAGCCTATCCCAACCTTTAAGTTCACCTGAGATGCTGGGATTCCCACTGTGAATGTCTAAGATAAAGAAGACATTGTTTATTAGAATGATGAGGTAGGGAAGGTGTTCATGAGACAATGTTATGGAGGTGGTTTGGACATGTATAGAGGAGAGATGAGGTTTAATACTGGCTGAAGAATGCTGAGGATGGGGGACGGCAGGTTGGGGATGGAGCAGTGAATAAACCAATTATAAGCTTTAATGCCGTTTATCATTCGTTATTTTCCACTTAATCCTATAATGGGACGTTTTTGGGCATGGGGCAGATACACCTAGGACAGGGTGCCAATCTTTCCTTGAGCGTGCACACACACAGATGGGCAATTCAGAGTGGCCAACTTACTGATTTCAGGAGGGGAACAAAATGTGAAAAAAATAGGGAGGAAATAAAAGTTCTTGTAACCACTCAGAAATAATCCCCCATAATCACACTGCAAACATTACATTGTTCGGAGGAAAACTGCGGTGCGATTGTCTCTGACTGACAGATCCACATCTCCTGAATTATCGCTACATTACGGTGGAGGCCTCACCACTTTGGTCTAATCGCAGGACCGCGCTTATTTTTTGAACTTCTGCTGTTCATATGACAGGTAGCACGTTCCTGCAGGAACATGTTCTCATCTCACTTACTCTGTCTCTTTTTATCTCATACTTATATAATATTGAGCTGACTATCAGAACGACCCAACCTGGGGCTGAAGGGCGGAACCAGTAATGTCATGGTAACGTTATGTATTCTGTTCAACCTCCAGTAACCTCAAAGTTCTTTAAGTCTCATCTCTACCCCAATACCATAGTGCCGTGATTCTCTAACTGTAGCACAAGGTGGTACGCCCAATGACAGTCTGGATATTCAATACAATTTGTTTATAAAATGCATTCTGTAATATGGCCACTATTTGATTGTTAGAGAAACCGGTATCCTGTTACTTAGCAGTCAGCATTCACTTTAAGAACTGGACTAGATCACATCGTGGAAGACCAGATTATAAATGGTTTTCTTGAGCTATTCTTGAGCTAATTTGAAGGCCGGATGAAGTTTGGTGCTCTGTTGTGATTGGATCTGCATAAAGTTGGCGACCACTATTCATCTGCTGTCAGTTTACGTGGCCTACCACTTGGTAGCTGAGTTGCTGTCGTTCCCAAACACTTCCAGTTTCTTATAATACAGCTGAAAGTTGACTGTGGAATATTTAGGAGCGAGGAATTTTCACGACTGTATTTGTTACACAGGTGGCATCCTATTACAGTTCCATGCTGGAATTCACTAAGCTTTACAAATGTTTGTAAAATCAGTCTGCATGCCTAGCTGCTTGAATTTATACACCTCTGTTTTCAGACCTCAAATAATGCAAAGAAAACAAGTTCCTATTCATTTAGAAACAACAATTCTAATGTTTTAACTCAGAAGGAGTTCAGAAATCAATATTTGGTAGAATAATCATGATTTTTAATCCCAGATGTCTTGCACAGTCTTGGCGTTCTTTCCACCAGTCTTTCACACTGGCCTTATGCCACAAGCACAGTTAAGGTCAAAATATTGCAAAACAAATATTGTTTTGGAGGAGAGAGTAAGGAAACGTTTTCCTCCACTAGCATCATAGTGATCTGACCACTATCCTGCAAGAAAAATGGTTTAAAATCCCTCTGACCACTGTGCAGGACCCCTGTATATAGCCTACAAAATGTCTGTTTTTTTTTTTTGTCTGCAATGTTTGTGGGCTACGTCATTTTTCTTTTAAAGTAAGTCAGAACACCTTTTTTCATCAGTAACCTACGTGTTACCACAGTGATTTAATAATTCAAAGTTACAATGTCATCGTCATTGTTATTCCAATTAATGTGCTTTAGATTTACATTTGTGATCAGGTAAAGCTGTGTGTGTGTGTGTGTGTGTGTGTGTGTGTGTGTGTGTGTGTGTTGTTCATGCATTTGCACTTAAAGCACCCTTCAAACCTCAATGTGATGAGCATGAATACAGCGTGTAAGAGTTCTGCTCATGTGAGTCACCTGTCGTTCAGAGAGTGGCTCTGCGGTCAGATGATCTCGTAATGACCAATGCTTCCTGGATGTATTAAACATCATGAGAGATTATGCAAGACAAAGCTGTTTCAATGGCTTGCTTTCAGAATCCTTTGATTGCGATGCAGTAAGAGAATGTCTGCTTTCATAACCGGCTCCCTGACACTTGCCATGGTTTCATTGATCATCTTTAAATTCTAATCAGTATAAAGCTGGTCATTGTATTTATCCAGTCATTATCATCATCATTATCATCATCAGATGTTTATGGATCAGGGTCATAACATTCCTCAAGCCCAAAACAGTCTGTTTTACTGATCCAACCCAAAAGAACATGCTAACCTACATATATTATCCTGGTTAACCTGTTTTCTGTGACTTGAAATGGCATTTTTATTTTTACAGCTTATGAAGTAATTAAGACCAATCGACCCAAAAAGTCTTAGTACACCCCTCTTTTAAATAGTTTTATTCAGGTGTTTCATTCACTTTCATTAGCACAGCTGTATAAAATCGAGCACCTACATATGTATTTTGGACAATTGTTAGCCTTCAACTTCGTGAGAACAGTTTGGGGAAAGTCCAGTGCTTGAAGCAATGTCATTTAAGGCTGAGTTAGGAAGACTGTAGAACTACAAAATAATTAGAACTACGATTGTGAGCCAGGTCTTTATGTTGGAATTTTTTGCAACCATCTAATGTCTCATAAGATCTTAGTTTTGAAAACTTGTTTTTTAACCATATTTTTATCTGGTTAAGATACGTGAACCACAGAATTTAATGAGGAATTTCTTCCTCTCCTTTGTTTGAGACTTGGAGGCAGCGACACTGTTGACTGTCCCTCTAGAATTCATGCTAGAAGATAATTCGACAACGAGGGGAAAAAAGCTGACAGTAAAATTTCTTACAAAAACATTAATAATGGAGAAGATCTTATGTAACTACATTACCAGCCAACAGACCGTATGATTTATGCATCAGTGCTTTCGGTCAATCTAACACGCGACGAGAGGAGAATGTTGGAAAGATGTTCACTTTGTGTCAGATCCGGAGCTGATCTTTAGAAGATGTTGGCGAAGAAGAGAATAAGCAGCACATTAAAGCAAATTCACTGGATTTTGTGATGCATTATAAATTTGGGGCTCGAATAATTTACCATCTGAAGTATGTGTGTGTTTCAGTACATGGGTAAAAGTATGCGACCACACAGTAATCAGTTAATTTGTGTTTAATTTGGTCCTGTTTTCACAAAAGTATTAAATCAGGCACCATGTGCTTTGAACTATTGTTTCCTCTATATAAACAGTTTTTCAGTTGCAGCATGACTGTGTGCACAGTCCTGCACGAAACAAGGTCCATAAAGACATGGTTGAATAAAGCAGACAGGACCCTATTGAACAACTTTAAATACCACAGAGATCATGACCCATGTCTTTACATTTAACATTGCTGTGTGATCTCACCGTATCGACACTTTCAGCACCACCACTGACCGTATAAACATTTTGTGCACGACCACTGACATTTTGAGCAACACCGCTGACCGTAACGACATTTTTGGCACCACTGGTGACCATCTCGACACTTTCAGCATCACCACTGACTGAATCAACACATTTGGCAACACCACTGACACTTTCGGCAACACCACTGTCCGTATCGACACTTTCTGCAACACCAGTGACCATATGGAGACTTTAGCAAAACCACTGACACTTTCAGCACCACCGCTGGCCGGATCATCACTTTCGGCAACACCACTGACACTTTCAGCACCACTGCTGGCCGTATCATCACTTTTGGCACCAACGCTGACCATATCAGTTACACCACATTAGCAGGACCAGCTCCAGAAGTAGGACTACTCTTGTAGATGCCAACATTCCAATCTCTTTTCACTTTGATCTGTAATTGCTTCACTGTGGCATTTTTCTGCATTTAACTTCAGTTAATTAATGACATTTCATGGATATCAGTGCGTTTGATGTCAACATTTGTCAGTGCGACTGCTGCATGACTCATGAATCATGAATTGTGTCCCTTTTCTTTCTTTATCTTTGCCTTACTACAGACTGAGAATTAGATGAATCTATGCAGATCTATTAAAAATGTAGATGACGTTGATTTCCATGGACGACAGCTTGGCATGATGTTGCCATGGTTCTGGCTTTCGCAAAAACGTCCCCCGAATTCCCAGCCATCCTTCTTTAGAGTCGGCTCATGAAGTCCTATGTCACATCCTGTTCTGTTATACACCCCAGTTCAGTTTGCCAACATCACCGCGCAAGCTGTTGTTATTTAACCTGACAGCCTGATCGATCATCTGTCTGGAGATTACTTTCAGTTCTGTTACTCTGTGGGACCATTTTCAATTTACTGGGAACCATGTTTCTGGCAGTAGAATAAAATGCATCCATTATATTTTCTTGCACAAAAAATTGTAATTGGGTCTTTATATAGATGGAGGCATGAGGATGACTGACCATCAGACCAGGTTTCATTTCAAATGCTTTGTGGTCTGGGCTTTGTGCACCAAAAATACTAATCCTCATGAAGCTTTGTTCCTAATAGAACACAAACCTCATGATTTGAAACCTCCAACTCTACTGACCTTCATATAGGCTTACGTAATTGGGCGACCGCGAATCATTCATCCTCCCCATGTGCTTACAAAACTTTACATCTGGTAATCTTGCAGACGCTTTTTATACAAAGCAACTTACAAGAATACCAATTTGATGGTTGGGTTCAGAACACAGGGTTGATGCAGCCACCAAGAATCAATGAGGGTTAAGGGCCTTGCTCAAGGATCACGTTGGTAACTTTATTAGATGTGGGGTTTGAACCCAGAAACTTCTGATTGATAGCTCAACAGCCTAACCACTAAGCTACATACTCACTTTAGTAGTATTTTACTAGATCAGCAGTTAGTTGGGTCCAGTTAGAGGAAAGGTCCAAGGTCCAGATCATCAGAATTTCTAACTTGTGTTATGATTTAGTGCCATATCTTGTATACTGGGTGGCACAGTTAGCACATTCGCCTTTCCACGTTCCAGGTTCGAATCCTGCTCTGGGTGGCGTTTCCATGTTCTTCCTGTGTCTTTTCCTCCCACAGTCCAGGTGCACAATGCCTAAAACATTCTCCCCTGGATGAGCATGGGGAACCTTACTGAATTTATCCTTAATTTTACTGAATTTACTGACCCAACAGTGAGGGTCACAGACACATTCTGGGTGGATTGCATAACCTGGTGAAAAATAAATACAGTGAATCCTCTGTTTTCATTGACTTTGGTTATGACCAGATTCAGTATTTGTCGATTTTTTTGGTGAAGATGGCACTCTTTTTCAAAAGGTGTTTCAAATAGAATCAGCCTGATTATATGATATGGACATATTTTATTGTAGCCGTTAAGTTTCCCTTGCATAGTAAAAGTGAAGTTAACTCTTGAGTGCCTTCATGGGACCAAAAAAATTACCCTGGATTGTGTGTTAATGTGTGCAGCGGTACATTCGCACCCTGTCCTCAGTCTGTCTGCCCAGTGCCCAACAAGTTCTCCCCTGGATGGGCATGAGGAACCCCACAGTGACCCTAGTACAGGATTAAGCGAAAGATAATGAATAAAATACTGTATTTATAATTTCTTTGTTCAGTATTAAACTCTATATTTATTCTTTATAAAACGTTTTATGTATTTTGGAGGCTTTCTAATGAATTAACTGGATTTTTATTGATTTAAATGAAAAACCTCAGCTTTCATCGATTTTTAGATTTTATCAATGGTTTGCCGATGAATAAGAAACAAAAACAGAGGTTTCACTGCACAATTTAAAAAATGAAAAATTATAACTTTTGATCAAATTTTTTACTTGTTTTTATCTTGAAAAAATGAGACAGATAGAGCCACGCGTCAGACACGAGTCGCATTCTCATTGCCATGGCAACCACCTTTCATGTACAATTTACATTTTCCTTTAAATTTGTGACGATGTTCGGAGGCAAAATGGTGAAATGCAAATCTAACCTCGGGTATTTTGATTTTGGTTCATTGAGGAAAAGATTCTCAGTTTCTAAAATTAACTGCTTAAGATCACTTTGCATGCATATGTATGTTTAAGTGTGTTTTCAATGGCTAATTTTGTGTAATTTTTTTCAGTTAGTAGTTTTTGCTATTACTGTTGAGCATGATCTATTGATCATGAGAACATGTGGGTCCTGGGCTGAGACCCTTTAGAACCATTGATTTTATATTTGAAAATTGCTAGTGTGTGCCCCCCCCCACACACACACACTGCAGGGCCGCGGTATAATGTCTGACCTCGTGCACTGAACCCTCACCATCTGGTGCTCTGTAATATTAAGACACATCTCTGAATCATTTAGTCCCACTGAGACAGGGGTGTATCATCACATAACTTAATGTGCATTTTGGACAAAATGGTGTGGAAACACTTTGGGGAACGTCCTTAACTTTTTGAATATGTCGGTATATGCCTGGCCACTAAAGGAGGATGAGACTCTGACTCAATTTTCACAAGTTTAATTACTTCAACTTGAACTTGTATACCAAGGCCTTATTAAGTCTGAGTGAGACTGTCCCCCACACAGCCCTGACTTCACCCCATTCTAACATTGTGATCGGTGTCTGGCATCACAGATGCATCTTTTTGGATAAACAGGCAAACATTTCTATAACATTCTAGGAAGCTTTTTTTTTTTTAAGACAGAAAGGAAGCTTTTCTAGCTGCATGAAGGAGGAGTCCCACACAATGATCTGCTCTTGTAAGTGTGTGGAAGTGTTTAGGTATCCCAGTACTGTTGATATCACAGTCTGTGCACAATCAGCAGCTTTACTGGCAAATCCCTTGATCATTCCTCTCTCTCTAGAACATGTGCTGCAGACTCCACACCAACCGCTGCAGTAACAACCGTCCACTCTGCACCAAATCAATTTAATTTAATCAGAAACAGTTTCCTTTTGTTCAGCACTAATGCAATAAATGCACAGCACACGCTACAGTAACAACGTTATTTTACATTGTGTTTGTTTCTGCTGCAGTATAACAGGATCCTGTGAATTGTCTCTCAGAGTGAATCCATGATCACTTCTAATCACTTTATCTGCCTCCTCTTAATTATAATAAAGTGTGTGTGTTTGGGGGGCATGGAGTTGTATTGACACGATCAGGAAAGGGTCAGTATCGGAGGAGACTGCAGTTCAGCTTGTTGCTCCCTAACCTCCAGGCTCTTTTTGTGCTGCTTGGTCACTTGTTCTCCATCGTCGATCAAAGTGTCTGCCATGACTCACATTCGACGTTCCATTTTATCGCAAAGTCACTCAATGTGGCTTGATTTATTAAACCATCCACGGGAGAACGTTTTAGGCGTTGGGCTAATACATCCGGGACAGGACATCAATCCATCGCTGGGCACACACTCACTCACACGCACAGACAGACTATAGGGGCAATTTAAAGCCACAAATTTACCTTGAATTCATGTTTTTGGACTGTGGGAGGAAACCAGAGAACCTAGAGGAAACCCGCACAGACACGGGGAGAACATGGAAACTCCACCCAGATATGGATTTGAACCTGGAATCCCCAGTGCTGAGAGAAGAACATTCTAACAACTAAGCCACTGTGCCAGCGACTAATGTCATCGTAAAGGAATAAAGTGTAGAATGTGGGGGGGAGACTAGAGCATCTGAAAATAAAAAACCCAAAAAACAAGCAGATATGAAGAGAACGTGCAAATGCCTCACATTAGGGACCTGGCTGTCTGCTTGTGACTGGGTGTCATTTGAAAAATACGTCATTTAAAATAGTTATGTGTGAGAAACCTTGGTGGTAAGTGTTCACATCCAATAACAGAAAGATCCTGGGTTTGATTCTATGTTGAGGTGGACAAAGTTCCTCTCTCTGTGGGAGAGTTTGCATGTTCTCCTCATTCCTGCAGTAAAGATACCAAATAGTTCCTCATTCAGATGTGCAGTAAAAGATGGTAGGGCTGTCCAAACACTTTTGGCAAGCCGGGCAATGTATAATCTCTGCCAGCATGTGGTTTTATCAGAAGGTCCCTGCGTTCCCAGTGAACTGTGATTACGAGAACCTGGACTCATGAACTCGTCCCAATCCAATTAGGCATGTGAATATGTTTGGGAATTAACAATCACTGACAACAAACTATTCCCCTGCCCCCTATCCCAGCTGGTGCAAAGCCATTTGCATCGATTTCTTCATGAGACCTCTGTCTGCTCACATTCGGAAGGCTCGCGAGTCTCCGGCGGCAACATCAATATCGTTCAGCTGCGGCGTTCTAATGATGGAGCTGTTGTATACGCATCAGTGAGTTCAGGGCACGCGGTGTGCTGCGGAATCATCATCTTCAACATGCTCGTCATTTCTTACAGAGGTTGTTTGCTCAGGTTTACAGAGTGATTCTTGTATATAGAGCCGTAATGGTTCTGGCTGTTGGAGAACCTCACTGTGTCTATGTTTTTTGTTTAGGTGGCATTGTACTGCTGTACATTGCATCCTGAAAGTATTCACAGCGCTTCACTTTTTCCATTTTGTTACGTTACAGTTATTCCAAATTGTATTAAATTTGCAGAGCCTTTGCTTAATAATTTGTAGAACCACCTTTGGCAGCAACTACAGCCTCAAGACTTTTTGAATATGATGTCACAAGCTTGGCACACCTATCTTTAGGCAGAAATGTTCATCGGATTCAAGTCTTGGCTCTGGCTGGGTCACTCCAGGACATTCAGAGTGGTCCTGAAGCCACTCCTTTGAGATCTTGGCGGTTTGCTTCGGAGTGTTGTCCTGCCGAAAAATTAACCGTCGCCCCAGTCTGAGGTCAAGAGCGCTATGGAGCAGGTTTTCATCCAGGATGTCTCTTTACATTGCTGCATTCATCTTTTCCTCTATCCTAACTAGTCTGCCAGTTTCTGCTGCTGAAAAACATCCCCATAGCATGATGCTACCACCACCATGCTTGACTGTAGCGATGGTATTGGCCTCGTAATGAGCAATGCCTGGTTTCCTCCACACATGACGCCTGGCATTCACACCAAAGTGTTCAATCTTTGTCTCATCAGACCAGAGAATTTTATTTCTCATGGTCTCAGAATCCTTCAGGTGCCTTTTGGCAAATTCCAGACTGGCTGCCTTGTACCTTTTACAGAGAAGTGGCTTTTGCCTGGCCACTCTGCCATACAGGCCTGACAATTTTGTCTCGGAGGTTTACAGAAAATTCCTTTGACTTCATGCTTGGTGGTTGCGCTCTGACATGCAGTCAACTGTGGGACCTTATATAG
>JAOUQT010339309.1:0-12955 GCA_025769995.1 Xyliphius kryptos | reverse complement strand
ATAAAACATGTGACTCACACACTTCAATGTCCAGGTGACAAGAGGAAAATTTCTGATAAATGAAAACTATGACCTCAGCCAGGTAGAAAACAAGCTTCAATTTGCTAAACTTGCATGTACTTAGAGCAATAACTGCTAGAGGCTTGGGTCCTGTTAGCCAACACTTAGATAACACATTGCTTTCTAATGCTAATTAGCATACCTATTTTGCCATTAGGGCTTTTTCCCCCCAATAGGCATCATGGTTAATTGGCTTGTGTAGATTTACAGACAAAACATGAGGCTTCAGGGAGCGCTGAGTATTTTAAATCCTGATCAGGATGCCACGTTAATTAGATAACGCCAATGAGGTCATTTATTTTTATATGACACCAATAAATAGGTTCATATGCTGGAAAATGTGCAAAAATAAGAAAGTTTACCAGTGTGTGTGTGTATGTGTGTGTGTGTTTGAGATAGCGATAGAGGAAGTGATAGAGAGTTAATGTATCCCCAAACATGTGATCGGAAACCATTAAATATAAAATAAACCATTAATATAGTTATAATAATGGTTTAAATCCTTTAATGCTTAAAAAACCCATAATGCATCTATATGCATTTAACCTTACTGAAGATGTCACACAGAATCTTTGCTAAAATGTAATTTGCTCCAATTATATCTTAATTTTTTTTTTTTGGCTTTTCCCTGCTACCAGGGGTCATCACAGCAAGTCAGTCAAATTACAATCTGGGAGAAAAACTCCCTGAGATGATAAGAGGAAGAAATCTTGAGAGGATCCCGACTCAGATAGGAAACCCATTCTAATTTGGATTATACAGGAGATTATACATAGTCTGTAGGAAAAAAAACTGTGTGTGTGATTGTGAGGGTATGTAAACAGGACAAATGTCTAACGCCAGCAGGAAGCAGTCATTCTAAGTTATGTGAGCTTCCACAGGGATTTGACCATCCGTCGGATCTGGCAGGTTTAGGAGACCAGGTCAGGATCAGCACTCTCTCAGTAGTAGCATATGTAGCCTGGTAGAAAAAAAGAAATGATAATAAGCGTGTTTAATGCATTGTTTCATGTTATACAGCAATATCTATGTTTAGATTAGATTAGATTAGATTAGATTCAACTTTATTGTCATTGTGCAGAGTACAGGTACAGAGCCAATAAAATGCAGTTAGCATACAACCAGAAGTGCAAAATACAGTATTATTACCATTATTATTTACAATAAAGTGCATGGAATGAGATTATAGAATAATAATTACTGAATGTAAATGGTATATAGACAAAGGATGATCTGGGTTATTATTTACAGTATATATTAAGTGATATTATATGGATAAATGAGTGTATGTACACAGTAAATACAGATGTCATTGCATTTACCATACAGTCTCAACTTTTATAGAATAAGGGCTGTATAAACATAGGATTGATTCCAACTATATCTTTATTTTCATAACACAGCCTTCAACAAAACATTTATATGAAATGAATACATTATGAAACATGTACTGTATCTTCGCCTCACTGCCCTTTCCATGCCCTACAGACAAAAGCTATACACATGTGATTAATACTGACTAGTTTATTTATTATTCTCTTATGAATAGCATACATGGACATATATGGTGAAAAAGTGACCCTTTTATTGTCCAGATCTTTGTAAAATACAGACTTAATTTCATAAAAAAAAACCAAACAAACAATAACTAATAAATAAATAACCAATTCTCACGTCCTCGACGGCCTAACTGTCCCACTCTGCCTCAAATCTTCCAGCTCTCTGCGGGATAACGCATATTAAAGGAAAGCGTTTATTTGAAAGCATATTTCTAACAAATTGTCAAGATTACAGTTTTACGAGTTAACTTTTGATGTGATTCAGAGCTTTCGAATTTTATCGGGTCCTCATTTAATGTGGATCGTTTATAAGACTTCCCCCAAACTGTCCAATATTATGATTAAGCGGAAGGCTTTACGTATATGAAATTCTGTGAATAATGTCGAATGATATGTTCCGAGACCTATATACGCACATTTATTAATAAACATGTAGGAATATGCTTTATTGGAGCTTTAAGGGAGCTATTCAGGAAAAGGTCTTTGCCTTGTTGAACAGGCATGATGTATCCTGGGTATTCAGCTATAATTAATTAAAGACCAGCTACATAAAATTCCTCGCCTGTAAAGTTCCAGATAAACAATTAACATAATTGAATGGAAGCCGTTGCCTTATTAATATGTAAACGTTGTGTGGCTGTAAATAAAATATAAAGTACTTTTTTTGTTTATTAGTAGCATTTAGCAGATACACTGAACAATCACTGGATTTAGAACGTGTGACTGGCGGCATAATGACTGATACAGTTGGGTCTCATATAAGGTGGTGATCTGTCATCATTTACCAGCTATAGGTAAACATTGTGGACAGACCATTGGAGCTTGAAGGTTCGGTGCTACAACAGCTGCATGAGCTAATAATCCTGTACGACTGTATCAAAAGCAGCGGAACCATCAACATACATACAGGAAATGATAACACAGCGGCCAGCTACCTGTGGTTGATCTGAGAGGCGAGCTTCGAACTAACAAGTAAAACTGCAATGAGCATGGATCAGATTGTGTATGGAGGAGGCTCAGTACCGTTTTGAGTCTGTGCTGTGCTGTGATTAATCAAAATGGTGGCCCAGTCTGTTATAAACCAAGGTGGTAATTCAGTGAAATAGCATAGACTATCAACTGTTGAGTGAAATACGTTTTTAGATGAAAGTAAACACGCATATCTTTGCCCAGATATCTTTAAAGCATTTAGTTTTCATCGGCAGCAATGCTGTCAGCGTTTAAAACCCCATTCCTGATGAGATGTATAAATATACAGTGATACTGACATGAGTCAGCCAATACATTCGGCTCTAAAAGCATAATGGCTGTAGAAATGTTGATGGTTTGTTATTAGAAAAAATGTGAGGGGGGGGGTAAAGGGGTTTGATCACTATCTGTGAATTACACATTATTGGCCAATAAGGTTGTGATTGGAATACGGGACTGGAGCTGTCCCAGTCGGGACAAGTCACATTTGCCCATAAATTAGGATGTCGCAGACAATACGGGACGGTTGGCTACTCTACCCACATCCAACCATGACTAGCAATTGTGGTTGTGCTATCTGGGTTGTAAAGTCATTCACAGCATGACTAGCCAAAAATTATGCTTATATATAGAAATGTACAGTAGGACTAAAAACTTTAATCAATTTATTGTTACTGGTGTTTATTTTTTACGATTCCTGAACATTAAGGAGGATCTGCTACAATTCGATTCTAATAATTCTATTATTTAGTGCAAATCAAACCCAGAATTATTCTTTTTTTGTTTATTTTTTGTTTGGAAAGTGTCCTTATGTAATATGTTGTTTTCTTTACTAACATGCACATATGCACCGAATCATCACTTGATTCGGAACACTGGGCCAATAATTACAATGATAATAATAAGTTATGGGGCGTCACAGTCGAGCAGTGGGTAGCGCTGTCACCTCAAAGCAAGAAGAACACAGGTTTGATAGCTGCGTAGGGCGACCTGGGAAATTTCTTTGTGGAGTTTGCATAGCCTCTATGTGTTTACTCTGAGTGCTCCGGTTTCCACCCGCATTCCAAAGACATGCATGTTAGGTGAGTAGGTGTCTCTAAAGTGGCTCACAGTGTGTGAATGTGTGTGCTTGTCTGCTCTTTTGATGGAGTGGTGTCCTGTTTAGGGTTGTTTTTGCCCTTTCGGCCTATATTGAGGGGGGGGCCGACTAGCCCGCAAACCCATGCAGATTAAGCGGAAGATAATGATGGAATTGATAACAAGTTACATTTGAAAAATAAATAAATATTTAAAAAATATTAAGCTTTAAAAAACTAAAATCACTGATTACTGACATTATTCCATTTTGCTTAAAGTTGTGGTTGGACAGCTGCTTTATGTCTCTGCATAGGTGTTTGTTCCACCCAGTTTGCTGTATCCTAGTCCCGTTCTTCTCTCTCAGATCTAGCAGAGTGGAAGGAATTATTTCTATTCCCAGTGCGTTTCTAAAGTTCAGAAATAAGGGTCATCCAGAAATGAGAATATTAGTGACTCCAATGGGGCTGTCAAGCAAACGAATCTCTAGGGCAGGAGCAATGGGGTACTGACAGGGAGCTCTGGCCTTACACCCTATTGTCAGTGATTTACAATATGCCCCCAGAGTGTGGCCTTGGTAGAAAAAACAAACAGTGAAATGTCACCCTTGAAACGAGAAGAGACTGCCGTGTCCCAAGCTGTCTGTTAAATCCAGAGGAAGGAGCATAAGGGGCACAGCGTCCCCTAACCTGCAATAAACATTTCAGACACTTTCACAGATGCTCGCTGTGATCACTGGGAAAAGAGCAGGCCTTTGTGATTCTTCTATTCATGGAGCTGAATGAGTGTCAGCATCAGGATTGACTTTTATGGTTCTTCCCTAGTGCAATCTGGTCAGCTTTAATCAGCTTCCTAGAAGTAAAAGCTTCTCTTCAAGCTTTACTTTTTAAAGATTTTTAACAGAAGGTTAGAAACACACGACTTTTAAAGAGCCAACTTTAACTGATTTTTCCTAAGTCATACCCAAATTTATGGTCGCCTATAAAATAGAGGGTGATTCACTTCCAGGAGCAGGTATTTGAGAGTAATAATACAATCAATCTGAAAAGGTGAAGGACTAAGTTTTATGGCATCAAGGTCAGAGCTCCGCGTCTTATTCTCAGTGCTGACTGTGAAATACAACTTATGAAAAAGAGTTAGTGCAAGTGCAGTAGTGCTCATTATTTACATGTAGCTCCAGGAAGACAAAGCAGAATGGGAAATATAGGAGCCATGTAATACTATGCAAAAAGAAAATATGTACTCAACAATACAGTGGCATTCCACCACACTGCGGCAAAATAACTTCAAAAGGGTTAATAAAATGTATTTGTCTTATACAAGAACATGTTTAAAATGCCTGTACCTTGACATATATGTAATCGATTTCATAACACCTGAGTAAGATGGAAGTGATCTCCATTTTCTGCTACAAACATCTTGACCTGGCAATCCATGTTCCTGAATGTATTATTGCACCGCTAGTGCCAGTACGAGTGTGAGTTATTGCAGAATATTCAAGGTCGCTTTCGAGTGAATCTCCTTGTAGTTACGTTTACTTTTGTTCCAAAGAGGTTAATACCTCGAACACTATCTTGTATTCATTTATGCTTCTATCTTTGAACATATATAAAATCTGGGAGGGCAGCAGGGTGGCACAGTAGCAGGGTTGTCCTTGTTTTTATGTGGGGTTTTTTTCTGGGAGCTCTAAATTGGCATATAGTGTGTGAATGTTTGACTGTGTGTGCCCTATGATGGATTGGCGCACTGCCTAGGGTTGTTCCTTCTTTTGTTCCCAGAGTTGCCTGGTGGGCATTGGCTGGCAGGTGACCCCTATGTGGATTAAGCAGAATTAAATGAATAAATGAATGAATCAATAAAATCTGTGTCCAGGTCTGCTTATTTTCATGTCTGCAACATTGCCCGCCTGGTCATTTGGGGGCGTTTCTATATCCTGAAGTATCAGGTAACTTATTCCATGCCTTTGTCACCTCTAGTCTGGATTATTGTAGTTTCCTCCTCTATGGTCTTCCTGCTAAGACCCTGATGCTAGGTTTTGACATACTCTAAAAAGCATGATCTGATCACTCCTCTATTAGAACAGCATAACTGGGCCACCGTCTCTCAGCATATCCAATTCAAAATGTAAGTATAATCTTATAAAGTTCACAGTTTGGGCTTGAGATATTTAACTAATCTCATCCATCACTATACTCCAAGTCGTAGTCTGAGATCTTCTCCCTGTCCTGCCCTGATGCTTTGGAACTCTCTTTCCTCCACTATACGATCTTTATAAAATAAATCTGTAACATACGGAACTGAAATACTGTAAATGTCTTTGATGTTATTTTATACGTACTTAGGGCCCGGGCACCACAGAGGCAGGCAAAGTCTTCAGCAGAGGTGCAGAATCATTTTAGTTGGTCCATTTATTATTATTATTATTATTATTTTACTCTTTTGAGCCATTATTGGGACACACAATGGGACGCACAAGGGATTTTGGCTTACCATGATCACAAACTCATAAAACCTCACAGGTCTACTGTCGGTCTGATATTGGAATTTGATGTATATCTGTCACGTTTGCTCCAAATGTTTCCACTGCATGTTGATACCTATGGAATGATGGAAAACTCTTGAAAATGGGCACTTTCTTTACTTTTCTATGTGTGGAATGTGGACTCTATAGTTGAAAAAGTTTTAACTGTGTTTTAAGAAATAACTTTTAACCGAGGTTTCCTCAAACTTTCTGCAATTCTCAGGAATTTTGGTAGGATTGTACATTTCACGTATAGGTTTGCATAGGCTTCGTCTAACAGGAAGTCAGCCAAAATGGAATATATGCATTTTTTTCCATGGACGCATTCGAACACCTTATAGAGTTTTTTTCACATTTCTTTAAAATTGGGTCGGGATAAACTGCCTGCAAATGTGATAACCAATTGAAAAATGAATAGTTGATTACTCAAACTATGTTGTAATGGCAGACAACTGAGTTAATTAAGGTAAAACACTTAACCAAATACATACATTAACATGGTCTTAACAAAGTAACTAAGAACTTTATGAAACTTAGTATAATCATAACGGCCACCAATACACACGATTTCTGTTCGGGCTTGTTCCTACCCGGAATCCTTGGAAGGGCACTGATTGACTCCAACCCCCTGTGGATTCAGAGGAAGAAAATGAATGAACAAATAAACATTCATACTTTTATTGATGACTGTAGGGAAATACTTCTCTGCCTTTAACCATCCAAACCGGGTGCAACCCCGTTTACTGAACCACACAGGGAGCAATCGGGTTTGTGTGCCTTGCTCAATGGCAATAGCTTTTAATATTCCTTGCTTGGAGTGGGGATCGAAAAAATGACCTTTTGGTCCCAAGCACTCTAGATTGTCTTTATGCCCCAGCTTCTCCAAAAGTTTCACTTTGTTTTCTCTAATCTCAGTTGGAGCTTGATTCATTAATCTTTACCTATTAGAGTCTGGTTTGCCCTTTTTGTGGCATTTTCCTTCATGATAGAACAGAACAGACATCAGAGTGGCTATTAAGTTGTCCTTAATATGCGTTTGCCAACTATTGATTGGCACAACACTGAGTCATACCACCTCTCGTCCCCAAAACACCGTTCAACAAAATGATCTCACGTATATATCCGCAGTGGTGGTAAAAGCTGGTACTGATTTCAGTGCATTTGCATTTTAGTCCCTCTGTAATGAGTGCTAAGTCACATTCCTGTTTAATAGATTGAATCGGAGGGCAGGGCTGGCATTTGCCATGCATATTGATTGCACATGTAAGCCGAGTTAATTAGGGCTTTCTGATAAGAGATTATGATCTACCTTTATTATTCTCAGACCCATCCACTGTTCTAGCCTTGTGTTTCGTTGGAGTATTTGCTCGGTTTTACAGTTTGTAGTCTTTGTTTTTGATAAATGCTGCCATATTTATTAACCATATGGACAGGAACTTACCATTCATGCGCACATCTTTTGATAGATTGTTTTAAGTCTGAATCAGTGAGTCAATACAGAATCATTTGTAATTACGTAACTAGGGTTTAAAAGCAAATATGAGAGTAAAAGTCTCTAGATCTGTTGTCAATTGTACAAAATATACCATTTAATGCATTTTATAAGTCGTGCCTTATTTAAAACAATGTTTAAAAATAAAGTGCATCAAACATTGATGGATAGATAGATAGATAATAAATATGGTCTCTAAGACTGTAGGTCTTGACATTCCACAAAGTCATCATTTTCGGTGTGTGTGTGTGAGTGAGAGAGAATTGGGGACAGCCGGGTTGACAGGCTTCATGGCGATATTTGCTCAAACAGGTTCATACACTGCAGGATTATCCTTCTGTTGGAACTGGTGAATAAGGAATAAATGAAAATGCCAACAGAAAAAATCCAAGAAATCATCAAGCTTTGCTTAAACAAACACAGTTATTTAAGGAAATGAATGACCCTCTGCTTGCTTTACGAGTGTTCCCTTGTCCCGGTTCTTTATTTTCTTCTGTTCAAAGTCTTTATACAGAGCCCGCTGACATGTAATGGCGTTAGTCTAAGATCAGTTTAACTTTCATTTTGTCTTTTAATGTTCATCTGAGGCTTTGTTTGATTCTTGCTTGGATGGAACATAATTATTTAGTCATGTAGGAATGTTTAGGAATGTCTTTCTTGCCAACCTTTTGTGAGTGAGTCTAGTCAGCTGAAGCTGAGATTGTTGGAACTTTACGGGACAAGCCCTCCACAGTCATGGAAAATATTTAAAAATAGTCTTAAGCATTTCTCACAATTGATCTCAGGTACATCCTGTTTCCACAGATAATCTCTCAGATAGATGTTGCTACAACTTGATCACGGTCCACCTGTGGTAAATTTTAGTTTGGAAAGCCACACACATGTCTATATAAGATTGTATAGTTGACACAGTGCCTGTCAGAGGACAAACCAAGACAGGTAGTTCATTGAATTGACCCTAATTACAGAAACATTTCTACAACATTCATGATCCCAAAGAAACATAGTGTTATTAGAGTTGGCCACCCATCCATTTGAGTGATTGGGGGGACAGAGAATCACACACCACTACTAAGAGAGTGCCAATCCTAACATCGTCTCCTGCACCTGCCCGATTCATTCTGCTTACATCACATGGAATGACTGGGAACTGCACACACTGACCACTACACACATTTACAGTCTTTTACAGACTGTTTAAAAGGTTATCATCCAAATAAGGATGTAAGTCTGGTTTTTTTTAGGGTTTCTTTCTCCTAATGTCTCAGAGAGTTTTTCCTTGCAAGTGTAACCATCCGGCATTATACAATATTCCAGCACTATATAAATAAAACTGAAATTGATTTCGGTTAATCGGGGAGGAACGCAATTGTAACTCCTTTCTTCTAACTCCAGTGCTTCAGCTTTGCTCTGTGAAGAGAAGAGAACCTCTCAGGTGGACAACCATTTCTGCATAACTAAACCAATCTGATCTATAGAGTGGTAGAGTAGCCGGACGGAAGCCACTCCTCAGTAAAAGGCACATGTCAGACTACCTCGAGTTTGCAAATAGGAACCCTAATGACATTTCCGGAGAGGTCTGAAAATGGATGTGCATTAACGTACCCCATTCAACCTCATCAGTGTACTGTGTTTCTAAAGTAACATAATCAATGGCAAATTCCTGTTCTTACTTAAATTATATCAGCTTTAACCTCTAACTTTTTACCATTCGTTTTTTTTCTTTTCTGAAGACATAACATCCTTATCATCTTACTGGATATGTACATACATCTTCAGTCTTCCTATGGCATACAACCTTACACAGGTTGTATATCAGAACACTCCTAGCAGAAGATACAGCTGCTAATTAACATATTCTGGTCAATCAGAATCAGGATGTACTGCCATGCACTATACACTGGATCACTGGACCTTGCAAATAACATTTTTTTAATTTTTACAGCACCTAGAGGCCATGAATCTGACAGCACAACGTTTTTTATAAATATATTTTTTATTTTAATTATTAGTGATCCCTTAGGGAAATTATTCTCTGTATTTAACCCATCCAGTTGAGCAACTAGAATCCTCCATTAGACAAGAATGGGTTAACATTCCTATCCCTCAACTTTTGTCTGCGAACAAAATGAGGTCATTAAGGACACAAAGTAGTGCAGTCTCTGTACTATGATATGGACGGTAACCCGATTTAGGATTTAGGAATTTAGGAAGCCAAGCAGCTGGGATGCCACGACTCTTTCTACAATCTTAGATATAAATGGAAGATTTAAAATAGGTCTAAAGTTATTGAGATCAGTGATATCAAGATCAGGCTTCTTGATAATGGGGGTGATTGCAGCAAGTTTCCATGATGGCAGAACATAGCCAGCAGAGAGTGATTGATTGACCATGTGGCAGACAGGGGTAGGAAAAGCATCTACAGAGGACTAAAGGAGGGTGGTAGGGATTGGATCTAAATGAGTGGATGTGGTGGACTTTGACTAAGTAATGATTAGTGAGACCTCAGCAGAGTCAACAGGTAGGAAGGAAGAATAAAGGTTGGGACCAGATGCCGGGGAATGATGGGATGTGATAGATGCAGGTGCACACTGGAGCGCCTTATAGATTGCTGACACCTTATCACCGAAGAAGTTTAGGAAGGCTTCGCACAAACCAGGGGAGGGATCAATTGAGTCAATGGGAGGGCACACCATTTTGTAGACTGTGGTGAAAAGCTGCTTGGGACTGTGGCTTGCTTTCTTAAATACCTCAGTATATTACGAGCAGCGAGCTTTATTTAGGGCCTTATAATCAGCCACATGGTCCAAAAATGCCAACTTGTGAACCGCAAGGCCAGATTTTCTATAACGCCGCTCTAGGCGCCTACCTAGCACTTTTAGGGTACGAAGCTCGCTGGTAAACCAGGGTGTGGAATGAGAGGAAGGCACATACCGAGCCGGTGCCAGGGTGTCAAAAATGCTAGCCGGTGTTGTATTATAGGATTGTGCAGCCTCGTCAAGAGAATGAAGCAAACAGATATCATTGAAGTGGGGAGAACTAGAAAAAGTAGATAGGGAGGAGGGGTCAACAGCAAAGAAATTTCGATAAGTACGAAGCATTTTGGGACGAGACTTAGGAGCAAGTAAGGAGGCACAGAAGTAAAACTAAGAGATGGTCAGATAGTTGCTGCATTTAAATGGAAGAATTCACCAGGTTTCAGTCAGAAAACACAAATCAATGTACAATGGACAATGTAGTCGTGAATTGTGGCTTTGTCTGTGAGAGAACGGATGTTGAATAGTCCAACGTTAATAAGCCGGGGTGATGGTGAAGGTTGGTGAGCGGGCTGTGAGACTACAACTCGAGGAATCTTACGTAGAGCACTAAAGTCTCAAAAAGGAATCCTGGGTCCTTTTTGTGTGGAATTTGCTTTTCTGACATTTTAATGCACATTTAATGGGCCTGTAAGGAGGAACCCATGTGTGTATGTTGTTATGCATAATAAGGCAAACTAATGTAAACCTTGAGTTAATAGTCTTGAGATAATATACTTTGCTAACAAGCATTCATTTATTCATTATCTTCCACTAAATCCACACAGGGTCGCGGGCCAGCCAATGCTCTACCAGCAACTCTGGGCACAAGGGCAGGAACAACCCTAGACAGGGTGCCAATCCTTCATAGGACACACACAGTCACAAACACAATCACACATTGAGGGCCAATTTAGAGACAAAAATTCACCTGGCATTCATGTCTTTGGAAAGCCCATGTGAACATGCAAAACTCCAACAGTAAGTTCCACCAGGTGATCGAACCTGGGTTCCATTCTGTGAGGTGACAGCACTACCAACTGAGCCACCTTAAGGCCACACTACTAAGTATATTAAGCAAAACTTATGAAACTGATTTATATTATTGCCCATTTTAGAAAAATAAAGTTAAGTCAAACATAAATAAAACAAATAAAACTAGTCATTAACAAATGGCCCAACTGACAGACAATTATGCTCACTACAAATGAATGTTTTTGTTTAAAATTAGCATGGGAAATGATTTACTAACCAAAACTAACCAAGGCTTTCATCAGTTGTAGCCTGGCGATAGTTCTAAACAATTTAATTTCCATTCATTCATTCTGTCATTTTTCTGCTATGCACACAATGCAAGGAACTAATTGACTGAGTCTCACGCAGTCACCTTGACCAGCCTCACTTTTCATGCATTGTTCTGTGTGCTCTGAACTTTTGCTATTATCACTGAATGTGTTTGTGTTGTTTAGTGGTTTCTTGCCTTTGCATTATTAGCTTTAGCTTGCACCAGTTTTGTTGTGCTTATGTGTACTTTAAAATGCCCCTGCTTATGCTTAGGTGTACTTTAAATTACCCCTTCATATGGTTTATGCTTTCTGTGCAGAACATGTTTTGCAGAACATCGGAGAGCCTCAGTGTTGTGGAACAACCCTAGGGAGGGCGCCAATCCATCATAAGGCACACACGCAATCACACACTAATGGGCAATTTATATACACCAATTACCCTATCATGCACGTCTTCGTAATGCGGGAGGAAACCGGAGTACCCAGAGAAAACCCGTGTGAACATAGGGAGAATATGCAAACTCCACCCAGAAACTTTGCCCAGAGAGAGTTGCCATCCCCGGGTTTCAAACCCAGGATCTTCTTGTTGTGACAACACTATTCACTGCGCCACCGTGCCGCCCCAGTTGATTTACATATCTTTGTAGATTTGATCATGACCCCATGCCGATTTTTATTACAATCTGCAACATTTTTACTCTACGCTCAAAATATGTAAAAGAATCCACTGGCCCCAAAAGTCTTCCTTAAAACAGGACTTATAGTATGTCATTCGGGTTGGTAATTACAATTGGTTTAGCTGCATAGATCAGCAATTTATATTTCTTTGCAGCTTTATAAGTATGAGATATCAGCTTCTTTAGGTCTTCTTGTGATGTGGCCAATAAGACAATGTCATCAGCATATCTGATATATTTTTATAATATACAGTAGATACCGGTAATATATATATAGTACATATATAATTGTTTGTCCTTCAACCAATCCGGAATCCGAACATACATTTTTCTAACACTTTCCTCATCATTTGTTCTCCTAGGATGCTAAATGGACATGGTGAGACAGTACATACTTGTTGGACTCCTATTCTTGGTATGAAACCATACTGCTGCTCACAAACAGTCACTGATTGTCTAAGCCTAGCTTCAAGCTTTCAAGTTTATGCCCCTGTAATTGCTACAACTCATTAACCTTGTTCT
>JAOUQT010339300.1:0-12955 GCA_025769995.1 Xyliphius kryptos | reverse complement strand
GTCTAACTTTGTGTGTTTAACGTTGTGTGTATGTCTAACTTTGTGTTTAATGTTGTGTTTAACTTTGTGTGTTTAACGTTGTGTGTAAGTATGTATAACTTTGTGTTTAACGTTGTGTGTAAGTATGTATAACTTTGTGTGTTTAACGTTGTGTGTAAGTATGTATAACTTTGTGTTTAAAGTTGTGTGTAAGTATGTATAACTTTGTGTTTAAAGTTGTGTGTAAGTATGTTTAACTTTGTGTGTAAGTGTATTTAACGTTGTGTAAGTATGTATAACTTTGTGTGTTTAACGTTGTGTGTAAGTATGTCTAACTGTGTGTTTATTATTGTGTGTAAATTTGTCTCACTTTGTGTGTTTAACGTTGTGTGTAAGCATGTTTAACTTTGTGTGTTTAACGTTGTGTGTTTAAATAACTTTGTGTGTTTAACGTTGTGTGTATGTCTAACGTTGTGTGTTTAACATTGTGTAAGTATGTTTAACTTTGTGTGTTTAACGTGTGTAAGTTTGTCTCACTGTGTATTTAACATTGTGTGTATGTTTAACTTTGTGTGTATGTTTAACTTTGTGTGTTTAACGTTGTGTAAGTATGTTTAACTTTGTGTGTTTAATGTGTGTAAGTTTGTTTAACGTTGTGTGTAAGCTTGTCTCATTGTGTGTTTAACGTTGTGTGTAAGTATGTATAACTTTGTGTGTAAGTGTGTTTAACGTTGTGTGTAAGCATGTTTAACGTTGTGTGTTTAACGTGTGTAAGTTTGTCTCACTTTGTGTGTATGTTTAACTTTGTGTGTTTAACGTTGTGTAAGTATGTTTAACTTTGTGTGTAAGTATGTCTGACTTTGTGTGTAACTTTGTGTGTTTAACGTTTTGTGTAAGTATGTCTGACTTTGTGTGTAAGTATGTTTAACTTTGTGTGTTTAACGTTTTGTGTAAGTATGTCTGACTGTGTGTGTAACTTTGTGTGTGTCCACAGGATCTTCTTCCTGCAGTCTCACTCTGCTCCCGCTGTAAGTGTGAGAGCATCACTGCCCCCTGCTGGCTGTATTTATCAGATCAGGCAAAAAAAATAAAAAACTAGGAGGTTGTAGCGATTTATTCTTAAAGGAAAAAACAATTAAATAGACTTTATTTATTGTGTGTGTGTCTGTGTGTACATATATGTAAATTTATGGAGCATTTGAGAATTCCAAAGTTACTCCTGTTCACCCGCGGGTGCTGTACAGATCTGAGTCCTCCGGGTTCGACTGACCGAAGTCCATCAGAGGCTGCTGCGCTCCACCTTCTCCCTCTCCTCCTGTAACACACGTTTACAGTGACATTATAATGTACACATACGTTACGCTTCTGAACTCTGCAGCGAGAAAGCTTTAGTACCGGGTCGAGTCTGCAGCGCCTCTGAGAGCGGTACCGGCCGGGTCTGCGCTCGATTCGGGTCCGCCGGGTTTCCCTCCGTGTTTATCACAAAGAACTCCGGTGACACAAGAACCTGACCCTCAGGAGAAGATCCAACTTCTGACTGCAGAACCTCAGGAACCATCGGGTCTGAAGTGGAGGAGTCAGTGACCTCAGTGTGAGCCGGTTCTGACCCAGAGTCTGCCTGAATGAGAACAACACTGGAGTTAAAGCACCAATCAAAGTATTAAACACCAAATCTTCTTGTTTCAACACCTAACAGTATGGTTCCGGTAAAAACAATGTGTAGTTCCTATACCAAATGTCTAAGTTTGTATGTTTAACTTTGTGTTTGTATGTTTCTCTGTGTGTGTATGTTTAACTTTGGTGTTGAAACAAGAATATTTGGTAACACACAAACAGTATGGTTCCGGTACCAAACACTAGTTCCAAATCCAAAAAATATGGTTCTTGTAAAAACAATGTGTGGTTCGTACACCAAATCAGTTTCAGAATAACAAATCAAGTTCCAGCAAAAGGTTCCAGTGAAACGTTTGATGTGGTACCTGTGAGTGGCGCGGCGGTGCGGTGGGCGTGCTGGATCTCCAGAGTGATGTCACGGCGGCGCCGGTCCACTGTGAGGCAGCGTACAGCTTCACAGCGCTCACCTGCAGAAACAGAACAAAGTTCGGTCCGGTGAGCGTCAGAGTGAATGGGGCGGAGACGACGGAGGGAGGGGGGTTTCTCACCTTCAGTGCGGTGATGCTCTGGACGGGGTAACAGACCCCCGCGCCCACCGCCGCCAAACCCAGCGGCAGCAGCAGTCTCTTCAGACGTGACCCTGAAACCAAGACGTTCTAAACCCAAATCAGCAGAACCAGTTCAAAACACAGTCTGTAATGAAACCTCCACCTTTCCGGGCGAGAACCACGCCGCTCAGCCCCCCCACGCCGATCAGCGCCACCTTGGGGACGAATCCGGGAGGAGGCTCCTTCAGAAAGTGATAGATGTCTGAGAATCAGGGAGAAGGTTCTGAGATTCAGCGCCGGTTCTTTAGATTCAGAGAAACACAGACTGAGGGACGCCCCTCTCTCACCTTCTGCACCGTGGTAGAGATTCACCGCCGAAATCTTGACGGATAAAACGCCGTTCTGCAAAACAAAACCCGCGTTAATCCGGAACCTCGGCAGAACGCCGACATCAGACAGAATACCAGATCTTCACTTTGATCTTCTGGATGTAGGGCTGCAGACCCCCCCGGACCGCTGCCAGGCCGCGCTGCACCGCCCCCGGCTCCGCCTCCGAGGACCGACGGCTCTCCTGCGCGGGGTAGATGGAGAGCTGCGGAGAGGGACGCGCCCATTAGATCCGGCGCCATCAGACACGACGGGCAGAACCTTTGATAAAGTTTCTGACCTGCTGAGGGGACAGCAGCCTCGCGGACTTCTCCTCCGTAATGGCATAAACGCGCACAGAGCCGATGCCCACCAGGACTGGCACTGCCACCCGCGCCACCTGCAGGACACACACAGTAATTACACTCCAGACCTCAGGAATCAATAAACATGCTGCGTCTTATTTTATTCTCCGAAAAAACGTTTCTCGTCCTGCGACGTTTTAACGTATGGTTTTTTTTAACCGCGTGTATTCTCGCTGTTCAAAGGTGTTCACAAACTTCATAACAAAAATGCTTTCATCCCGCAGCTTTTAATGTACGACGAGTGCTCGTGGGTGCGCATCACTGTCAGCAAGTCACATGACCGATACAGGAAGTGTTTAAGGAGACACTGTGATTATAAGGAAGCACATCTGCCAAAAGAATCCCTGATCTTTTGTGGTACGGCGTCTTATTTATAACAAACTATGGCGCAGCTTTTAAGGCGTGTGGACCGTATGGATGTTACATTTTGGGAATTTATCTGAATCCAAATTCCTCATGAATGAACTCTCAGCTTACAATTCTGTTTCTGTTCAAGATTTTACACTAAAATATTTTATTCATTCAGATCTAGAATGTTAGTGTCTCTAATTTTGAGCAGTGTATGTATATATATATATATATATGGCGCTCTATAAATAAAGTACATGAACTCTTCTTCACCTCCTTTCCCCGGTTCCCTGGACTGTCCATCCCAAGTACCTGACCTCCTGCACCAAGTGATGGGCAAATGACAGCGAAACTTCAGAGCGTGCATCACTAACACTTTGCACCTCACTGCATCTAAATTTTTAACACTTTACATATACATGTGGTCATTTAGCCGACGCTTTTATTCAAAACGACTCACAAAGATCCCAATTTTAATTTGGGGTCAGAACACAGGAGGGTCACATACAGAATCCATGAAGCAATGAGGATTAAGGGTCTTGCTCAAGGGCCCACATAGGTCATTTCAGTGGTATTTGAACCCTCAACCTCCAGATTGATGGTCCAACACACTGACCACTGAGCTACCACTCCAGATTTCTTTCGGGACTTTTAGTACAATTTCTGAATAAAGTTTATAACGCTATATACAAACCCATAACCAACATTTAATCCTTAATATCATTTGCATTTATTCGATTGCTTAATCTGGAATGTGTTGGGGGGGGGGGATGTGCAAACTACATCCCACAGGTCAGATGCGGCCCAAAACTTCCAAACTATATTATTCAAATTTTCTATTTATAGACCTTATTACTTGTGTTCCTTTTCTTTTGCGATGTCCGCATTTCTCCAATAGATGGCACCCTTTACAGGTAAGGTGTTTTATTTTTTTACTTTCTTCTTTGCTTTTTGAGCTCTTCTGTAAAAGCTAAACCAAAGAGCAAAGAGAAGGAAATTGGACGGTGTGCGCCGAGTGTTTAGTAAGCTAGAAAAACTAACAATTTTTACGGAGGTGGGATTAGCGCCCATACGCATCATATGATCAGAAATGCTTAGGGTATTTTAAAAATGCAAAATCAGTCGTCACTTTACCACGAAGCAAGTATGGAGGAGGAACGTACCGAGGTAGGCTTTAAAAGAAAGGAGGGGTTTTTTTAAGAAGGTGTGGTAGAGATGGCAGATTAATGGAAAGTCAAGTTTAAAGTTTTTATATCACGCACGACTACAGAAGCCCAGGGAGGACATTCATTATATTCCATTTAATTCTCTACAAAGGTCAGGGGGATGGGGTGTCCCCATTCTGGGGAGAACGGTTCAAGCGCTAAGCAGATACAGCCAGGACAGGGTGCCAATCTTTTGCTGGGCGCACACACTTATGGGGGCAATTTAAAGTTGTGAATTCACCTTAAATACATGTTTTTGTCTGTGGGAGAAAATCCGTAGGGAACCCACGCGGAGAACATGTAAACTCAAATTGGGATTCGAACCCAGATCCCCAGGTGCTGACCACTGAGCCACCGTGTCACATTCCAGAGAGGGCGCCCTCTTTATTTGTTTTAAGACATTCTGACAACATTAAATGAAAAATCAGTTCCCCAAAGTGAGGCACTGTCCTAATATAGATATAATCTGCAAGTTAAAAAAGGAGGCAGAGTCTTTTAGGTCTTATTTATAGGAACTGAAGACTGGACGTAATAAATGTTTAATATTCGCAGAATAAGCTTTACATCTACATGTAAAGCCTCTTATGTAAGTAATTATACGTAATATAAATGACATGGAACGCTATTTATCTGATCAGGTTCTTAATGTGGTCCACGAATCCAAACATTTGTCCACGCCAGAGTATGGGGGAGGGGGGTCTGCATATTTTATTGTAATTGAATAATAATCATTATTTGGTATGAATGATCCCTCAGACATTTCTGAACTTTTTGCTGCACTAATGCTTCAGGTGATGTTCTTCAGCGGTTGCTATAGCTTCAGTTGTCCACTAGATGTCCCTAGATCTTTTTCGACACAATCGTTGGGACAGCCTCAGTGCTCCATGTGGCTTTACTTGCCCATCACTAACTGCGTCTTGTTGACCGCTGACCCCTGTAGCCCGACTGCGCCACCTGCCGCACTTTTATTCACACCGAAGGTCGTATAGAAAACTGGGATTTGCCTGTTATCACGTGTTCATCAAATCACGTCATCGACGTCACGTTTCAGCATCTGCGGCTTGTGTTGTACGGAATACACACGTAATATTGATTTTTAGTGACTTTTAAGTCATCAAAGTTGTGAATAACACGCCAAACTAAGAGATTAAAACTTTTAAATGAACTCCTCCAATAAACCGAACTAAAAAACGATTAAATACTGCATTAAACTGTACGGAAGACGGTGCCACGTACGTTAATGGTTTACATTCGATTAATGTGAACTCTACGAAACGCCGCGACATCTTTAATTAAAAGCTTAATCTGTTACCTGGCGTTTTAGTGAACGTTAGACTTTTATTGTGATTTTAATTATTTATATTTGCTATATTAACTCTGAAACAGTTAAATGTAAAGGAAGGAATGAGCGGTTGTTGTTAGCATGATAGCCGCGTAGCGCTAAATAAACCCAAATCTAAGACTTCAGGAAAAACAACCAACAGCTGAACGTTTGCATTTACATCGCTAAGAGTATTGAACACTAAAAAACACGGTTCGTTGCAAATGAAACATACAAATTCAGTTACAAATGATAAGTTTAAGGTCTCACCCGCGACATCACGTCCTTCCTTCTCCCGCTAACTTCTTCTATCGCTGTAGGCAGTGCAAAAGTTCAGGGTATTACTGCCGCCTACCGTCCAGCACCGTCAACTACAGCTGTTACTGCAGCGGGTCCGTGGAATCTGTAAAAAATGGAGCTCAAAAGCGGATATGATCTGTTTTTTTTTATCTGAATTTATTTGAGTAGATTTTTTTTAATTGAATTTTTTTTCTATCAAATCAAAGTTTATTTATTACATGCATAGTTATACATAGTTATAGTTCTTAATCACAAATCCACACACAGAAACACATACTATACGGGGCAATTTAGAGCATTCAATTTACCTGGAATCTATTTAAAAAAAAACATTTTAATCAGAGAACACAGAGAAAACCCACGCGGACACGGGAAGGACATGGAAACTCCACCCAGATGGGGATTCGAACCGGGAACCTCCAGCAGAAGAACGTGCTAACCACTAAGCCACATGCCACCCTACTCCATATAATAATAATAATGTTCTTTGTATATATTTTCATAAACCACACCCACACACTTTCTATAATATATTTTCAAACTGAAATTTAATTTAATTTTAATATAACATCTTTGAAGTAATAAAGCAGTCTGATGTAATTATTTGGCAGACCGCTAGATGGCAGTAAACGTAACTAGATCCTATCGTGCAGCTTCTATCGGTATCGTAGTAACATTGTAAACAATGGACGCATGAACAGTGTAACGGAATAAAATGGTGTTTTGTTGTAAATCTGGCGTTATAACGTCTCATGTCACGTGTTTAAAACGTTTTTTTTTACCGGACATAACGATCAGGTAGCTACCGCACAGATAATATAACGCTACAAAAATCATAAAATTTTATATATTTGGTGATTTAAACTCATTATATGCTGTAGAACTTTAAGTTAATGGCATGATTTGCATCACAATGTAGATTTAAGCTCCTCCCACCTGACACATTTTTAGAATTAGATAGCTTTGCAGTGTTCTTTTTGGATCCTTGTGATTATTTTTGCACAGGTTTGTGTTTCAGGTGAACAAGGAACTTGAGATGTTCCATAAGAAGGTTCCTCACTCAGGACAGAACCAGCAGCAGGTGGAGAACCATCAGGTCGTACCGCAGCAGCTCATCTGGAATGTAAAGCTCAAAACGTTGAAAGCAAAGATGCAGAAGGTGAATCTAATCATCTCTAACAGTTTGAGATGAATTGGAACCCCGATTAGAACCCATTACAGGGTTCGACCCGGGCTACTTCCAGCCATAACAGAAATCTGAGAGCCCATGCCTCCCCCCGGTCGTCCCCCCAAACATCAACAACCAGGCGCAAACAAACTCATTCTTAATAATACGGGCTGCATGATGGCTTAGTAGTTGGCATGTTCTCCTTTCAGCCCTGGAGATTCCCAATCTGAGTGGTGTGTCCATGTTCTCCCATTGTCTGCATGGGTTTCCTCCCACAGTCCAAAAATATGGATTCAAGGTAATTTAACTGCACTAAATTGCCCCTATAGGGGGATTTTGTGAGTGTGTACCCAGCAATAGATTGGCACCCTGTCCTGGGTGTATCTGCCCAGCGCCCGAGACGTTCTCCCCTGGATGAGCATGGGGACAGGGTTACCAGATGTGGGCCAGCTGTTTTGGAACATGTGGACCAAGTTGCAGGTTGCAGTTTGGGGACCGCTTATGGTTCAGATGCAGTTTGCCAGTGTGGTCATCGGTGGCCCACCAGCGTATGCCATCTGGGTCATTCGGGTTTAGGTTTGGTTGTACTTACACCGGAGAACATACTGTTATCCGTACTCGTGTTGTTTCTGACGGGATAGGCTGCCGAGCAGGACTTCCACGAGCCGTCACGGTGCAGCGCCTGCATGGAGGAACGAGCCGCCACCGCGCGCGACACCTTCATCAGGACGAAGACGACGCAGCTGCAGAACCGACTGCTGGAGGAAAAGATCCGGCGACATCTCCAACAACACGTGAGAGAACATGCTTCTGAATCGCACTCACAACCGGTCTGTAAAACTCAGTTTACCAATGAGCTGGGATTTGGATCAGTCGCCAACAACCGCGCCAAAGTCAGAGCTCACACCTTTACCTGTCCTGTTTACATTCTGTTGTTGCTGATCAGGTGGAGGCTCTGATTCACCTACACAACCTGTTTGTTGTCTGTTCTTTTTCAGAACTCGGTTCTGCTGATCGCAGAGACGCTGCAGGATTTACCCAAACCGTCAGAGAGTCCGGACACGACGTGGAACAAACTACGGACGAGACACAAAGAATAAATCCCTCCAGCCACCACCAGGGGTTTTCCTGTCATCATTTACTGAACAAACTAGTATCATCATCATCATCATCATCATATTAAAAATCACAACACACCACACATTAATAAAAATAAAATGAAAAAGATTCATCACAATTAACATAATTATTATACTAACGATAAAAAACACAATATATAATGTGAGTATTGATCTGGTGTATTAATCTATCCATTTTTTTTGAATGTTGACGTATTGGCACTAACCTTTTTACAGAGCCCTGATTTTTTTTAAAGATGTTGTTGAGATAAACCAGACCTGAGATTAGTCTCTGGGGTCTTTAATCCCAACATCGGTGTCTGACCTCCCAAATGGGGTTCGAAACAACTGGACCTGAATTCCCTCAAACACTCCAAATTCATGTGGAAAGCCTTTACAGAAGAGTGCAAAGACGCACCGATGCCTTCTATTAACAAAATATAAGGTGTCCCAATATATGCGCAGTTTGTGTACAGGTTTTATGTGACGTCTGTGCCTGGTGTCCACTAGATGACGCCAAAAACGTCCCTGTGTTTACTATAAAATATGACAACCGTGACAATATGTTGTCGGAGGAATACTGTAATAACGTGTAAGTACCGCGTGTTCTATTTCTGTGGAGGATCTGTAACGTTATTGTCGTTAATGTTAAAGTAGTAAAACGCAGAACATGCAGCGCTACAGCCTCAGGGCAACCTCTCACGCCTACTCCAAACACGACTAGGTAACAACGCCGGGGTTCTAACATGCAGATCCATTACAAAATAACAAACACAACTTCTGTTCAGTAACGAACGACACCAAACCCAATCACTGCAGGATCCTCCTTAAAAACAAGGTTTTACAAAAAGCACAACACTGTCAGCTACAACACTGTACATCCACCCTGAGGCCTGCTCATACCAAACATCATCACGCTGACCCGACACTGACCGCACAGAGCGCGGGGCGGAGTCAGAAGGCCCGGCGTGGTAGATCCTGGAGGTGTGGTATGAACAGGTCTGTAATGGTTTTAAAAAAAATAAACGGCGGTGTTTATTCATCGGGTTTCCGTTTGGGTTTTTTCGGGTTCCTGGATCGGCTCTTGGCTTTGCACAGCGGGCAGATGGGGGCGTTGCGGTGGATCTGCTGGTGACAGGACAGACAGGCCTGCAAATATACAACAAGAAGAACCGATTATTAGGTCTGATCCAAACACAACTCCATAGATCAATCAGATCATCAATCAGACCGTTAAAGGCTTTGATGTTTGTATAAACCAAGGAAAATGATTCAGTCATGGATCACGATTCATGTATCGACTCACGAATCAACCTTTTAATACTCAAAGCCAGGGGTTCTTAAACTTTTCCAACCAAGAACCACCCATTATCAAAAGTACCACCTATAGATCAGGCGTGGGCAAATGTTTGGACAGGGGGGCGGGGCCAGGATAAAATAAACAGCATGCTGGCGTGTGAAGTGATATAAATGACATAAAAAAAAACTTACATAAGAGGTTTGGATCCTCACATGGATATATAAAGCTTATTCTGCAAATATTACAGAATGCTCAGTATAGCTCGTATAGTGTGTGTCTGTGTGTGTGTGTGAGTGCCCAGTGATGGATTGGCGCCCTGTCGTGGATGTTTCTGCCCAGCGCCTGAGATGTTCTCCCCTGGATGGACATGGGGAACCCCACGGTGACCCTCATGGAGGAATAAGCTGAAGATAATGGATGGATAAATGGATTTATATAATCATTTTTACGTAAATTCCATAAATCCTGTCCTGCGTTGTTAAATGTATAACTAAGAGAATGTTACAGAGTGGAACTGCTATTCTGTGGTCCTTTATTCAAAGTTACGTTCTTTGTTTCAATGTTTTTTTTTTTAAGCTTACTCAAATTTTAAACCCAATGTACACAAATTGTTGAATGTGGTAATTTATTTTCGTGTCCCACTGAATATAATTATTGCCATTTGGTAAATAAATGGGGGGAGGGGGTTAGAGGCAGCTTTGAGCATGTGCAGTTCAGTCGCGTAAAATCAACACCAAAAAAAAACCCCACTAGATTTGTCGCTAGTTGATTTTTTTTAAAAATAAGTCGCTAGAGGAACTGAAAGGTCGCTAAATATACACTCAAAATTATTATGCAAATATTATTTTCTCAGATTTTCGAAAAATGACCTCTATGAATTTGCTGTAATTGTAATTTTCCAGTCATCAACTATTAGAGAACAATTGAAGGTTTTTTAAACAAACTGAACAATGATAACAGTATATTTAAATAAAAATAAAACCCTCAAAATGCAGGTTCCAAATGATTCTGCAGAGTTTTCAACCTTTCCATTTTTATAAAGAACGAAAAATGTTGCTGTGTGAGATTATAAGCATTAGCAGGTTCTTACAACCTGAATCAAAGTCTTCAAGTCCAAACTTAATTCGAGGTGATGTTCCATTTGCACATAGGACCCCTCGTTCCAAAGGAGACTCCACATCATTGTCAGTTTGTTTAAAAACCTTTCAATTGTACTCTAATAGTTGACGCCTGGAAAATTACAATCACTGCAATTCATAATATTTGCAGAATAATTTGGAACACAGTGCAGACATAAGAGCACCATATTTGATCAGGGAGTGATGTTGAACGTGTGAAGTTGAAGAATTTTTGAGGAAAGTGTTTTTGGGTTTTGCATTTTTTAATGAATGATATAGAATGTTGACGTATGGATTCAGTTGTATATGTAGCAGCCTGACGGAACGCAAAAGTCCAACATTTTTTATACCGAATTTTTTGCAAAAGTACATTTTTTTAAAGTTGTGGCTGTAGCTTATGGGTCCAAATTACTACATTTTTGGGTAGAGGTTAGAAACCTAAACACGTTTTGTCACACTATAGCACCAATTAAAGGCCAACTGGTGTGAATTTTGTTCTCAGAGAAGATGCACACCAGCTGCACCTACCCGTGTTGAGCACTTACAGTCTTGGATGCCCGACACATTTTACCCAAAAAAAATGTATCATCATAATAAAAAGAAAAATTAGAACAAAAATCAATCAAACACATTGTGTTTAAACCCCTAATAATCATACTGTATTTCATGTTCTTATCGCAGCTTTCTTCATTTTGGATTTTAAGGTCAGGGTCGGTGAGGTTTTGTCAACTTTTTATAGAATAAAAATCTCCATAGTAACATTAACATCTCCGGTTGGTGAAACCTGCATGGTGTGTAGTTTAGTGGCGTATAACCTCATATCTACTGTTATAACCTCAGCCGGGTCGTTTTACTTTAAAATCTATTTTTTTAAGTCAGAGTCTCTGAGCTGGGACTGGGATTCCACTGAGCGCCTCTGATCTCAGAACAGAGTGTTTCAATGTGAACATGTCGCGCTGATGACAAATCGAATGTAAGAGACGTTCTGATCCGGAGATCCAGGTGATTTGTAGCAGAGCAGGAACGAGGGACCAAACGGTACCATGAGTCTCAACACTGAATTTCAAACAGACTGCTCTGTGTGTGTGTGTGTGTGTGTGTGTGTGTGTGTGTGTGTGTGACCTGTATGCAGGATTTAACATGCCATCATCAATCATGTGTTAATATGGCAAAAATCTTGTTCACGCACACACACACACACACACACACACCCTCACTCACACACTTATGACTTTATGATGCTGTGAGTAAAAGTGTGATGGAAAAGAAAAGTAACAGAAACTGTGTGTACAGTGAATGAACCAGGAACTAATAGTCAGGAGCAGAAGAACCAGTGAGGGGGGTGAGGGGACAGGAAGCTGGGTACAGAATGAGTGACCGGATGGATAAGGGATCAGTTCAAATCCGTTCTACGTTCAATAAAGTAAAATGTTCTGAATATTCCAGGTAATAATTACATGTGAAAGCATCAGGCAGGTGGCGCACAAAGCCGATCTGATTTAGGATGGAGCACCACCTCCAGTCCCCCTGATCCAGGATTATTCCTAAATACACCCATACACGCTTCACCATCAGCTGATCCACTTTAAAATAACATTCAACTAAGCATTACAGGCCCCGCCCCTTTCCAATCAACAAATTAAAAACAAGTCGCGCTCAAGTCATCGGAATCCAATCGGAACTGCGATTAAACGCAGATAAACCCTCAGCTCCGTCACACAAATAAATGCGCATTCCAACAGATCGGTCACCTGAATCGGCTACGACCGGATCTACTGAAACCTGAGGTGGACTGTCCGTAATAAACAGAACCAATCAGGTTCACGGAACAGAAATCAAGTCAATCAATTGTTTTAATTTCTTCATAAATGAGTGGAAATGACTGGGTTAATATAAATATAGAGCAGTGGGCAGACATAAGGAATTAATATATGCATGGACACCCCACCCCCCCCACACACACACACACCGACCTTGACCTTACATCTTTCTTAGAGCTGTTAAAAAGGATGCTTAGAAACAGCACAGCAACTCAGGTGTGTGTGTGTGTGTGTGTGTGTGTGCGTGTGTGTGTGTATGAAACACTAAGCTTTCCTCAATATAAAAATGAAAGTCGTTTTCAGATGTGATTAAAAGGCTTAAACAAAGAAAACAATTTCTCTGATTAATCTGATTGATCTGTATTACAGAGGATCACAGCAGGTT
>JAOUQT010339290.1:0-12955 GCA_025769995.1 Xyliphius kryptos | reverse complement strand
TCACACTCTGCTCTTACTGCTGCAATGTGACATTAATGAAGATCGGCCACCAGGGGTCCAATTTACCCATGAAACCTCCCCCACACTAAAATGGGGTTTCAGTTTCATTGTCCAACCCCCTGTACCTGATACTGGCTGTTAAATTTCCTTAGGGATCAATAAACTATGCTAAAACAAATTAGCTACTTTTTTGCTAATCGAACACAATTTGTGGGGTCATTCATTCATCCATTATCTTCTGCTTAATCGTATACTAGGGTCGTGCTGGGGATTCATGGTTCTATTCCCAATCTGGGTAGAGTTTCCATGTCCTCCCTTTGTCTGCATGGGTTTACCTCCGGGTTCTCCGGTTTCCTCCCACAGTTCAAAAACATGAATTTGAGATAAATTGAAAGCTCTAAATTGCCCCCTATAGTGTGTGTTTGTGTGTGAGGGTGTCCAGCATTGGATCGGTGCCCTGTCCTGGGTGTATTTGCCCGGCACCCAAGACGTTCTCCCCTGGATGGACATGGGGAACCACGTGTTCTCAGTTCTGCTCTCGCATTTTTATAATGATTTCCTTCTTTAACTCGATCATGTTTCTGCTCTTTTCCTTTGATGTGCTGTGAGTCTGGAAACTTTTTTGGTCCCATGATGAAGCTAAAGCGTTAATCGACAAAAACACGTCATTTCCGCGAGAAAAAAAAAGTCAAACACGAAACTGTGATATCCGAAGTCAACGTAAACATAGGTTTCATTGTATTTATTTTATGTTAGCTGCCCACAACCCGCTCAGAATGTTTCCGCGACCCACCATTTCAACTACTGATTCGAACACAGAAACTTCTTTCATGTCCTCCTCATGCTTGCTTTTAGGAAAAACAGCTGAAAGATTTTCTGCAGCAGAAAATAGCTGGTAAGATGCCGAAGGACACCACAATTAAAGATATGAAAAACTGTATCATCAATGATGCAAAAGTCCAATTTAACCTCAAGTAGGTTTTTAATCAACCTTTCATTTTAAAGTTTGATGCAATTGATATGAATACAATGACAATTTGGTTTTTATGTTGCAGGTTCAAGAAACCCTGGCAGCGTATTGACGATGCCCATAATGCGGAACTGGTAAGAACCATTCCTCATGCACATACCCATGTACAGCAGGCGTGCCGCATACGTCGATCGCACAGTGCACGTTGGTAGATCGCTGTGGAACACTTCACAGATTCGAGAAATGAAGGACGCAGGGGACAGGCGAGTGGGTAACTGCGCTTTTCACCGTGGTCAAGCTATCCGCACTTTAGCGATTCACAGTCGAGTCATCCACACTTTAAATGTGCGATATTCCGGTATTTCGTGAACAGTATCAGAAGCATTTATACACCATTCACAAACCGGCACGGGGCTCCAAAAGGTTAAACATGTCCGACGTGATGGACGTGTGGACCAAAATGGCTTGTTGGATTCGGGCTCCCTCTGCAGAGATGCTGTTTGGTGCGTACAAATTTTAGTCCTGTAAACTGACATTAGAATGAAGTCAGGCGCCTCTGCTGGCCATTTTTGGAAGAAACTGTGCCGTGTTTTTTGGTTAACCTACTTGCCAGCCTTTCCCCCACATGAAATTAATGAAGTCTAGATATCAGTACACCCTCACTGATGATCATTTGGAAGCCTGCTTGAGAATTGGCATCAGCAGGAACTGTTCAGACTCCTCCCACCTGGCTGACACCATTCATTATTCTGACTCGGATCACCAATGTTCACCCCGCCCACTTTTCGTATGGAATGACGGCACTTGGGTGAACCACTGTGGCCCGTATTTGAATCTTATTAGGGCCACGTGTCAGCTAAAAGTATCACGTGCAGGAAGCATGGCCATTTCTTAATCAGATGTGGGCCAGATTTTTTTCCAAACATTTAAGAACAAATTAAACAGTTTTTTGTTTGTGGACCACCCTTGGCTCATATGCATTGCCATATGCTGCCATATCTTCACCAGATGTGGGCCAGATCCATTTTGGAATATGTGGGCCAAATGCATGTTTTAGTATGTGGACCACCCTTTGGTTCACAAGCAGTTTGCCAGTGACGTCAGTGGACCAGCAGCGCCCCAGCTCATCCATGTGGCAGAAATGAGCGTCCATACGTATGCTATCCGGGTTAATTCTCATGTTTTATACAACATATCAAAGTTTAATATAAATGTATTTTTTTATTTGCTCAGGAATGGGAGGTGAGTCACAGATTGGAGCTGGAGAAACTTCTAAAGAAGCTGTCGATGGAGCTCAGCGTGGAGAATCACCAGCAACTGGACACAAAAGTCAGCCAGTAATGCGAATCCCAGCATGACCGATTAAACTCTGGCCGTTTGATTACTAACCATTCGCTTGTCTCCCGTTATTTCAAACAGGACTTTGAGCTGAGTGAAAGCTCATCAAGAACATCTAAGATCATCTTTCCAACAGCGCCAGCCTCAGTGGTCTCAGTGGACTCAGTTACATCTCAGATACCCCTCAACGTCCTTAAAGAAAATCTGGAAGCATTTACGTGTACTACAGAAGAAGCTTCAGTAGCGTCCTTGCAGAGCAGCAACTGCACAATCGTATCAACTGCATCGAGGGAATGCACAGAAGAAGAATTGGCAGCTTATAGAAAAGAGCTCCTGGAAATGAGGGCGGACGTTTTGAGTAGACCGATAACTGCCCTCGGTGATATGGGGCTAAAAATAATTGGCGACCTGCTAATTATCACAGAACCAACAGCAAAACCGAAATTTAAGGGGATGGCCGGAGGACTCGGTTCTGAAGATGAACCCAGTAAGAAAACGCAATAACAAAACAGACCGAGTTTATATTAATAATATTTACGTGGAAATTCATCAAAATGTATTTTTAATTCGTTAGAAACATGGGCGAGCAAAATGAAGGGCTTGTTCAAGACAGTGCACACATTTCAGGAGGTTGCCATGACCGGAGATGGTGATCAAAAGAAAGCAGACACCAGTAAGAAACACCGAATACAACACAGCACAAGTTTATATTAAAATTGATGTTTAAATTAATGAAATTCTTTTTTTTCTTAATATAGAATTATGGAAAAAGAAAAGATTCCAAGGTTTAATAAAAACAGCACAAACGTTTCAAGTTGCACCCGGGACCAAAGACCCGATACCGGAAACCAGTAAGTAATTATGATTCCTATACGGTATTCGTTTATTAATCATTTTTTTATGTATAAAGTAACTAAAATGGTATTTTTCAACACTTAGAATCATGGATGCGGGCAAAAGTGAAAGGTTTATTAAAAACAGCACAAACCTTTCAACCAGCACCTGTGATCCAAGAGCCACCAGACAAGACTCCACCAGAAACCTGTAAGAAATCATCATTTATATAAAATATAAAAATTAATTTTATGTGTAAAGTAACTAAACTATTTTTTTGTATTCAGTACCATCGGGAAGCGGCATGAAAGTTTTAGTTAAGACATGGCAGAAGTTCAGAAACATTGTGAACCCCGACGAGGTTTACGAGGAGCAACAAGTTCAATAATTTGAACATCCCCTTCCACACCCCCCTGTGAACAGCAGTATCTCTTAATTTGCATCACCTGTATCTTTTTGGTGTAATTCTTCCTTGCTGTATGTATGTGTGTGTGTGTGTGTGTGTGTGTGTGTGTGTGTGTGTGTTAAGTGTTTGTTTGTAAAGCGCTATTTACAATAAATTTTTACAAGTAAAGTGTCTCAAAGCAGCTTTATAGTGTTCTAAGCCTGAACCAATAAAAAGCAAGAAAAATGCTCTTCCACCAGCAGTAGATTTAATAATTATAGGAGCTAAAAGTAAACCAGCACCTTGAGATCTGAGCTTAAGTGTTGGGTTATACAATTGAACGAGTTCCCTCAGATACTGTGAAACTTCACTGGTAGCTATGTAAAACTATCTTGTTTGCATGTGCATGTGTCTGTATTACTGTAAATAAACCACGGCAAAGAGGTGTTATTGGGCACGACGCGCAAGCGGAGTGCCGCTACACCCCATCCCGTGGTGCCTCGAGTGCCTTATTGCTTATATAAACGGCTACCAACAAAAAAACGTTTCATAAATGCGTTGACTGAAAGCATAATCGCTAATAAACTCGTCTTCCATGACATAATCCAGTCCGTATTTTAAACTAAAATAGATTTCTGGTTTCTTTGACAATCAAATACTGCTATCTAGTGGCAAAATTAGAGAATGCAGTACATAAAAAACGTAGGAAAAAAAACACTATTTTATATCGCGCATTTATATGACTGTGAAGCGGTCAGAGGTGTGGGTTATTGTGAATAATGTCATGGCTAGACAAACGGCTCAGCCAATCAGATTCTAAAACCGGAAGTACCCATTTTTAACCTGTCTTGCACTCTATCTGCTTTTGGTGATTCATTTTGGATGCTATATAGGAACAAACATGAATCTTTTTCACTGTGGCGGCCTCTAATGGGTGCAGTTGATATATGAAGGTCCTTAAATCTAATTGGCTGAGCCATTTGTCCAGCTGTGCCACTATGAATGACACACCTCTGACCGCGTTAGTTTTGTGTCAGTTTGTGATATACAAAATATTATTTTCACCATGCATCTTATAAGTTGCACTCTGTAAATATGCCACTAGATGGCAGTTTTTAACTGTAAAAGAAACCGGAAACCTGTTACTGTACAATCAGCATTCACTTTAAAATAATGAACTACATTATTTCCTGGACGACCAGTTTATTGGCTATTTTGCTTTCAGTAAATGCATTTATGAATTGCCTCTTTCCTGATATTTATTTACAATAATGCCGCCCTCTCTTACCTTATTGCTTTATTAATCCATCCATCCATCATCTTCTGCTTATTCTTCTACTAGCGTTGTGGTGGGTTTCCCCATGTCCATCCAGGGGTGAACATCTCGGGTGCTGGGCTGATACCCCAAGGACAGGGAACCCATCTATGGCTGGGCACACACTCACACATCCACACACACACACACACACACACTATACAGGGCAAATTAGAGCATTTACCTGAAATCCATGTTTTTGGACTGTGGGAGGAAACCGGAGAACCAGACACGGGGAGGACATGGAAACCACCCAGATCGGGATTCGAACTGGGAACCCCCCACGCTGAGAGGCGCCGTGCCACCCGCTTTATTTATTTGTGCTACAAATTTACAGATGTGTAATTGTTTGAAATGATTTGCATGGATGAAGTTGTTGCATTTATATTTTGTTTTATTAAGTACCCACTTATATATTTGCACATGTACTGTATTCATCTTTCTTTCCTTTTTTTTTTTTAAAAAAAAAAAAAAAAAAAAACATTTTACATAGTAGGTATAATCCTGGTGACCTTCTTTAAGAAATTCCTGCGGGCATCAATTACTGATTTATGATAACAGAACAAGTTTACAACCAAGAGGGGATCATATCGCAGCAAAAAAGGTCATAAGGCTTCCTTTTAGTCCACGGCATGAAGAAAGTAGAGCCTCTTAAATGGACTTTAAAGGCATGATCCTCAAAGCTGGCTTGTTATGCAAGTGATCCCGTCACGATCTCTGTAGAAGAAAATATGGAACGACACAGCGGTGATCATGTGGCAACGAGCCAAGACATGTAAGCGCTGTAGCTGCTTGTGGTGATTAAACACCTTCTCCTTCGCCCCTCTCTGTTGGGACTTCCTGGGGAAGCGAAGAGGAGCAGATACTATCATTTGCACACATTATTTTTCGGCCTCTAGTTACAAATATGGCACCTTCAGCCATCTTGCATTTCACCCACACACTTCCTTTAACAGTATTATACCCAACGATTGATGTTAAGTAGAATCCCTAGAGCGAGATTTTTGGAAAGTACAAAAAAAATGCATTTTTGTTTATCTCTTCTCATAATCCCGACCGCTTAATCCTCCCATATATACACTTGTATGTATATAGTGCTTAATCATCAGCACGTTCGCCTTCCAGTGCTGGGGGTTCACGATTTGAATCCCGATCTGGGTGGCGTTGGCATGTCCTCCCCGTGTCTGTGTGGGTTTCCTCCGGGTTCTAAGGTTTTCTCCCACAGTCCAAAAACATGGATTCCGGGTAAATTAAGTGTGTGTGTGGATGTGTGAGTGAGTGTGTGCCCAGCGATGGGTTGGCACCCTGTCATGGATGTATCTGCCCTGTGCTTGAAACCTCCCCTTGATGGACATGGGGAGCCCCTCCGTGACCCTAGAAAAAGAGTAAGTGGAAGAAGATGGATGGATATATATATATATATACACACACACATATATACACACACATACAGTACATACAATGAGGAAACAAAAGTATTTGAACACTGAAACATTGCAAGTTCTCCCACTTAGAAATCATGGAGGGGTCTAAAAAAAAATCTGAAAATCAAAATATGATTTTTAAATAATTTATTTGTGTGTTGCAAACTAATAACAGTAATTTATCTGCTGCAATTAAGTATTTGAACGTTTGAGGTCAAACGTTTCCTGTAGATATTAACCAGTTTTTAACTGCAGCAGGAATTTTGGCCCATTCCTCCACACAGATCTTCTCCAGATCAATTTCTCCACCGTAGAGCAGCCTGGCTATTCCACTAGTTTACTACAATCTCACTTTCTTTTAACATTTTAGCAAGTGTTCTTTAAGTCTACCATTGTATGGGTTTCGTCTTTACTTTTAGACTTTACAAACTGGCTTCTTTAAGACCATCCTTCACTTCTGTTTGGGTCCTTCAGGTAAGAACTGAGTAAAAACTTCCATGAATCCTCCCAATCTTTGAGAGATACAGATATATTCACTTCATCATCACCCTTTGAGTCCATTGTGAATCTCCATGATTCCGCCCATTCGGTAAATCTCACTTCGCCTTTTATCTGACTGAGTTTGTTCCTAGGATCCAGTTGTAGACGTGGCTGATTCCTCACTAACCTCCATGCATCAGTCCAGCTCTTTACTTGAGGTGCTGTTTTGTTCATCTGTAAATGCAAGTCAGTTCTCCGCTTTTGTCTTCTGGTCATTATTACATTGCAGTTTTCCTCCTTTCCCTCAAATTTACAGTCAAGTGTGGATTGCAGTGTTCTGAACAACCAGGCTCTACTCCAGTCTGGCAGTGTGGCATCTGTTTGGGGAAAAAATGGTAAGAAATTCTTCTTGTACTTGTCTCTTGAACAAATGACCGTACTGCATGATGGGAGGAGCAGTGGATTGGCTTGCAGCCATGACACCATGTTGGTAGGCGGTTGAGGGTTTGATACTCGCCATGACCTGCCCCATTGGGGCTCATTCTCATATTGTATAGCCATTGTAGGATCATGCTGAAAAAAATGGCCGTTATTAAAAATCCAGGAACAGATCCACTCTTTTAAAATGTCCTCCTTTATACAATCCAAAGAAAAAGATTTGTGATGTTTGCTGTTTTTATGTTTTATCCTCCATGATTTATCCCATTCTTGTTGATCAAACATTTTCTTAAAGATCTGAGGTTCAAAAGTTCTACTAATCTTGCGTGAGGAACAAAGAAGCTTATTCATAGCCTTTAATTCTAACAGATCTTTATAATAGTTATTTCCAGAATAGTGTAGAGAATTTTTCTCATGATCCATATTACAGAACCTCCAAGCATCACCCCACTCCGCCATAGACGGTTGGCCATGATGGTGCTGGTTGGTGGGGAACTGGTAAGATTGCTGCCAATCCACCAGAGAGATTGTGTTTGTGAACCATAAAGGTGTGTCAATGGATTGAACTGATGACTGGGTGCCTCCCACGTGATGTGGATGTCTCGAGGACCGCCAAGAATCACCCCAGTTACGAGACCCAGCAGGTCCGTTCAGCACCTGGTTCTCTCTCCTCCACCCAGCTAGTCTACTCACGCTGTACGTAGACCATCCTTGATGCCAGTGATCCCTGTTCTGATTTGCAGTAAGGTTTGTAAATCTCCAACAATTTTTCCATTCCTGCAAAGATGGCTGTATGGTACTCTTGATGATTGGCGTTCTTCTATGGCTTCTCAAGACCTGTTGGTGTTTTAGGGTCTTCCATGAATATTTCCATGCTTCTTTAAGTTTGGACATTGAGAGATTAACCACATCAATGGGTTTTGGTAATTTTGTAAACTGAAAAACTTCAAAGACATTTTGTTTCAGAACATTCTTTGTGGGCTCCTGTGTATCTTTCAGTGGTTCTTTAGTTTCTTTATACTTTGAGAGGTTTTTTATGACCATCCAGGATTTTTGCCATTCGTACACTGATGGGATTTTTATTTGGATGTTGGAACTCCACCGCATTCTGTACCTTTCATCTCTCGAAGCACTCATTAGACTTTGATTTAGCATATCTTTGAGTGGCTCATCAGGCATGCTAGATGTTTGCCCATCACATGATGTCTTCTCTTGTTCCATGATATGAAAAGTTGGCATAGCAAGCTTCCAAGACAGCGCCCAAGCAGATGCAAGCGATCCTAATGCTGAGTTTGATAGAATAGGACGTTCTTTCATGGAGTCACTCCATGAATTGATGGACTGTTCCTCGTTTTGCGCGTTCTCTTGCGCGTCAGTCTCATCCGCATTCTGACTTTTAAATTGAGCATATTCAGCTTTAAGTTGCTTCACCGACATCCAGGACTCGTTCCATTCGGACTTTTCTGTATATTCCAAGAGCATTTCCAATTTACTTGAATTCTTCAACCAATTTTTAGAACTGCCAAAAGATTTTCTCCTTGGCTTTATGCATTTCCATGAATTTGTCAAGTCTGGCAATAGCACGTTATTGTCAGACATTTGAGAATATAATACTCCACTGGGTTTGTTTCTTTGAAACACACAGTCGTTTGTTGCCGTAATGTTTGTATCATACTCTTCATACAGCCAGGATTGACTGGATTCATTGTTTGGTTGCAGATTTAGGATTTTCCATGACTGACCCCAGTCTGTAATTGGAGTCATGTGTTCTTGTTGATGTAAGGACTGACAGAACATCCAAGACTTCACCCACGCCTTCGGACTTGGCAGATTCTCATTTAATCCCAGTAACAGTGGCAGCTTGTTTCTTTTTGTCTCATCATGTTTTAGATTGTCAGGCTTTAGTGGTCGACTGCTGACAAATCCTTTAGGCCTGTCCAAAGCTGTCTTTCTGACCTTGAAGGTTTGAGTAAGAGATTTTTCAGGAGGTCCAGCCTTTCTCTGCACCTTTCTTGGTTTGATCTTCCCAGCCATGCGTCTGGCCCAGTCTTCATTAATTCTGAGGCGAAAAAATAAAAGAATAATTGTAAGTTGGATCATGAGTCTGATAGATTCAGCTGGGATGTTTAACTTATATCATATTTAGACAAATTATACAATCTCATTTTATATAAAACCTTTAAATGTCTTACAACATTACTACCACGCATTTTTTTAGTTCAGGGCGGCACGATGACTTAGCTGGGGATTCCCGGTTTGAATCCCAATCTGGGTGGAGTTTCCATGTTCTCCCCGTGTCTGCATGGGTTTCCACTGAGTTCTCCGGTACCTCCAACGGTCCAAAAAAACCCCATGGATTTAAGGTAAATTGACTGCGCTAAATTGGCGACCTGCCCTGGATGGGCATGGGGAGGATTAGGTGGAGAATAATGAATGATTTTTTTATTTCAAGTAATTAAAAAATGTATTTTGTTTTATCCTATATTACATTTAATCATTTAGCAGACGCTTTAATCCAAGGTGACTTAAAAATGAGAACCCAGAGGAAACCCACACAAACACGGGGAGAACATGGAAACTCCACCCAGTTTGGGAATCCCCAGTGCTGAGAGGAGAACGTGTTAACCACTACGGCACCATGCCGCCCCTTGTAATATTATTTTTATAGTTTTAGTTTTAAAGAGTTTGAAGGTGCAAATAAATTTAATTTAGATTTTTTTATCTTTAATATAAAACTACAATGAAAATAGACCTCACAAAATAACATTTGCTCTCTTTTCACTTAATCACAGAGTGATGGGTGGACCGGGGGGTGTGGGGGGGTTACTCCATGCCAATCCACCCGCCTAGTGGAGAACATTTCAGGCACTGGGCAGATACACCCAGGAATGGGTGCCAATCCATCATTGGGCACAAACTCACACACAAACTGCATAGGGGCAATTTAGAGCATCCAATTCACATTGAATCCATGGTTTTGGGACTTTGGGGGGAACCCACGTGAACAAAGGGTGAACATAGAAACTTCACCAGATCAGGATTTAAACCTGGATCCCCAGCACTAGAGATGGAGCCATGCTAACCACTACGCCACTGTTCCACCACTTTTCTAGATCTTTTTTTCAGCAGGTCTTTTCAGCAACTAAACCTTTCCGCTGCACATGCATAATATGTCTAACCATCAGGGATGAGCAATAAACAAACGAAATATTCATTCAGATAAAACGTACCTTTGCAGTGCACTTTTCTGCAACCTTTCCATTTCTAAGACTATTCTTTGTCCATATTCCTTCAGTCTGATTTCCCAGACATTCAGTATAATGGATGTTCCAGAAATGACCAGTTCCGTGTCTTTGTCCATCTTCTCGGCAAGCCTTGTAACAAAAGCAGTTTTAAAAAGTTTGCATTTGAAAAATTCTGGTTGTCAAAATACATTGACAAGATAACAAAACAAAAAAAATCATCTTAATTGGATTTGGTTATGCCGTAATATTGATTTCATGCTCTCTGGATTAGTCTGTTCCACTTGATAGTTGTTTGCATGTTTAAATTAATTGAATCAATGAAGATAACAAAATGCAGAAACTACTGGGTGGAAAACAAATGAAAAACCACTGTTAAAAAGCTCTGTGTGCCTTTTATGATGCACAAATAAATCTCAGTTGAAATTACTTCCGTAATTATTTCCTCTGAACTGCTCCCAACAATTACAGTGCATTTGGTGCAATTTTCTCACATGTACGCATTTATAAAACGTTAATCATATTGTCTATTACTGATAATACGCCTCCCAATTTTATCCAGAATGCATTAATTATTTCCGCCATTGAATTACACACATTGTTAATAGCTTCACAGATGAAAACTCCTGCAAAAGAATTGCAAAAGCTGTTGGAATCAAAATTTCCTTCTCACCTGTGTGACCGCACAAGCAGAATCTCTGCTATCCAGGGGCAACTTCTATATATTGCCCGATGTCTACTGTAATTAACCTTGCCCATGTGATCAAGATCCTTCTTCCTACTATTTTTAACACCCTGCAAGCTGGTTCCTGACCTCATAGTCCAGACAGCAGAAATGCCTTTATGATATATGAAGCTTCAAGTAAGTATTTTTTGGATTTTTCATTCTTGTATGAAACTGTTGTTAAACTCATTCTTGACATTAAATTGTATTTAATATATGTAAGCGTACATTTGGCTTTAGGAAAATACTACTGAATGTAGCCTTGGCACCAATATTCCCCAATGTCTGATGACCTTGATGGCGTTTAACATCTTAATTAATTCCAAAGGATTTCCTTATGAATCCACAATAAGAGAATTTAGGAATGCATGCAGATTGAGCTAGGGTCTTCTGAGGTCAGTCACTAAAGCGCATGGAATAGCAAGTGTAGGGTGTCTGAAGTGTTTAAAGTGTAGAGTTCAAGTGTAAAATGTCACGCTTGTGTAAGTGAGACACCTCATCCAAACAGAGTTGGAGTCTGATTTCAGAAGGCAGAAAGGTGGTGTTAAACTGGCATGTTATGGTCCTGAGTATAAGATTCATAACATCTTGTTACATCCACTTAATGAGCTTTGCTCAAAAAAAAAAAGAATTGTGTGATCGCTTTCATGAACCCACCTCAGTGTTATCTAAACCAGGGGTTCCAACTTGTCTCATTGGTCTCCCAACCCACTAGGGTACCATGGGGTGGGATGGGGTGCCCAATGCCCATCCAGGGGAGAACGTTTCAGGCACTGGGCAGCCCAGGACAGGGTGCCAATCTATTGCTGGGCGGTCTCCCAATGCATTTTATAAATTTATTTTTGCAAAAATAAAGAAGTGCGTCAAATATACATTTAAGCATATATATTCATGCAAAGCCAATTTAAGCGTTTCGAACTTAAGAACTGAGAAACTTGTCCTCAATGAATGCAAATCCACATTTCAAATACTTCAGGCTATGTTTGCATTTTGCCATTTTACTTCTTTACATCGTCAAAAAATGTAAATAGTAGGAAACCAGTGAATGAACTGTGGTTACCATGGCAACGAGAATGCTGCACGCGGCCCTCTCACTGTCTCTTTTTTTTTTCAGGATAAAAAAATCGTGCACAAAATTTGATAAGCATTATTTATTTTTTTTATTTTTTAAAAAGCTACAGTAGAACCTCTGTTTTGATTGTTAATCTGTGTGCAAACAATCAATTTGAAATAAAATTTGATATCAAAAGCTGAAGCACCTATTTCCATTTAAATGAATCCAAATAATTCGTTATGAAGACTCCAAAATACAAGAAACACATTTTATAAAGAATATTTGTAGGGTTTAATGCTGAAAACTAAACAAAGAAATTATGGATACAGTATTTTATGTATTTTACTATACTGTAAATCTATTTTGGGTGGATTTTCCATGTCCTCCCCGTGTCTGCGTGGGTTTTCCCCGGGTTTTTCTGGTTTCCTCCCACATTCCAAAATCACAAATTTAAGGTATATGGACTGCTCTAAATTGCACCATATAGTCAAGATAAGGAATTAATGAATGTTTAATGACCTGACTTCCTTTCAGTCATAAAACAAATGCAGTTTAATTTAAATAACAGTTTTACATTTAACTTCTCCCCTCTTGGTTACCACAGCTAGTTATTCACATAAAGTCGTGTTTTTTTATTTTTTAAATTTCACTGTTGTACACTCCACACAAAGTACCATCCGTCCATTATCGTCCGCTTATTCCTCTACTAGGGTCAGGGTGGGGTTCCCCATGCCCATCCAGGGGTACATCT